>OOFE01046836.1:9066-25776 GCA_900323365.1 Monocentris japonica
ACAGAGCTATATTTTCTCCTACACTGTGACAAATATTCAGAAAAATCATAAAGAACTAGAAATGCATTTCCCGGGGAAAATGTGTGGGATTGCTGAACGGGCAAACTATGAAGTATCTATTGCTAGGCTGTACTAGCTGGTTGCTAGTGTGTTACTAGGGTGTCCTAGATGGTTGCTAGGTTGTTGCTAGGGTGTTTCTAGCTGGTTGCTATGGTGTCCTAGGCGGTTGCTAGGGTGTTGCTAGGGTGTCCTAGGTGGTTGCTAGGGTGTTTCTAGCTGGTTGCTAGGGTGTCCTAGGCCATTGCTAGGGTGTGCTAGACGGTTGCTAGGGTGTCATAGTTGGTTGCTATGGTGTTCTTGGTGGTTCCTATGTCATTGCTAGGGCCTAATATGTCAATGCTAACGTGTACTAATGATCAAATGTTATTATTGTCTTGATAGGAGTTCATATGTGAGTTAATTTCAGTTAATATATCATCATTTTTTAGATATTTTTGAACGGTATGTACTGATTCATCACCAAAAACTTCCAAAACCTACTAAAATGACCATGATTCCTCAAAATTTCACCACAATGGGTCACATGTAAAGTTTCCTGTGTGATTTAATGTAAGATCAATTATTGAATTCAATTCAATTTCGCAATGAATTTGTTCCTGTAGGGACATTCTATAATTCTGCAGCACTGTAGTAATTAGTACAAAGACGAAAAGACAAAGTTTCAAGCAGAGATACTCAGTACTCAAAAGTACACTGATTCGAAACTAGACGTCTACGTTTTGATTCAGTCATCTGGGTGATTATAATCATATTCTCTCTCTTCCTTCATCCTGTCAGTCCCTGGATGACTGTGAGTAACTGTGCTGTTACAGTGCATACAGACATTTTCAGACTCTTTCAAGTTTTCCACATTTTGTTATGGATTTTAAAATGGATTCAATTAATTTTTTTCACATCAATTTACTTACAATACTCCACAATGACAAAGTAAAAACAGGTTTTTGGAGTGTTTTGTTAATTTATTAAAAATAAAAGACTGAAATATCGCATTAAGAGTAACAACATATGAGGACATAATAATATTGTGTTTACTACTTTTTCAGCCTTTGTGGAACACATACTTGAGCCTCTAACAGTAACATACACATAGTAACCATATCCTTGCCTATAACAACAAAAATGATCTGTAGTCAGCAACTACAGACATTTTCTAAGATGGAGAGAAAAGTAAAACAATACTTAATGCGCAACAGGACACAACATTGAATGAAAAAAAGATTGTCTTTTTCACACAGTGATTGTTTTGATTGGCAGTGTCCACACAAACCTGGTGTCAGTCACGCTACCAACATTCAGCACTGCGTGTGATTTCTGACCCTTTCACCACACACATGCTTCAGGTTAGAAACAAGAGAGTGACTGCTGGTTTATACTTATGTGAGTGCTTGCAAACCACAGGGCAGCTGTACCAACAGACAGGCTTGTTATCCTTGTAGGGTCACAGTGACCCTAATGTGCACATATATTCCCACAGCAAGATGCCTGTACACTTACATCACTGAGGCAGAGGACTGTCACAAGAGGCCAAGTTCATTTTAACTGAACTGATGACATATACGTAGATGCCAAGTGTGCTTGAATGAATGGAAACTCTATGTGTATTTTCATGTCAGTTTCCATGTGTGTGTAACTAAATTGTTTCACTATATATCTTTCACTATATATTTACTATATATTTATCTGCGCTGCTATTGATGGGGCACAGTGAGATAATCGATTGTGTGTGACAAAATGATTGAAAAAGCCATCCATGCCAGATATTTTTGGTTTAGATGCTGACAGTTTCACTGACATGCTGCGGGGCATGATAATCCCAATGGAATCTATACAGACGTTGAAAATAATTCACTCCAATATTTCCTGAAGTATCAATTCACTGCAGTCACTGTCAGCTATCTTCACAGAGACCAGGTACAAGAACCACACTGAGATTATTCTAACCAAATCCTAGCATTTGAACTAAGACAGAATCTTGGTATGTATTTGACATCTTTTTGTTTTGAAAATTCTGCCTGAGTAGGTAAATATTAACTAAATCCTTTTCACTGCAAAGCCATTCAGTTGCATACCAATCTGAAGCTTTTCTATCATGGCCCAAGCCAAATATTGACTCTAATTGGCTAGAAGGTGTCCATTATTAATTATTATTGGCTTTTAGCATGCAATGGTTTGACTTAATGGTTCTTCCAGTAGTTTTCAAGTTAGTTATTCAGCCTGATGAAAACAGTAGTTAGTTCCAGAATTGTTCCAATTGTTAGTTGTTTTTTTTACCTGTTAGTTCATTGTAAAATTAGTTATAAACATTGTCTATTTTTATTATCACAACAATGTGCTATTGAGTAATTTCACAATAAAACATTGATAAGTAAGTCCTACATTTATCATAGTTACATAATTGCAGTTTGATGGATAAAATATAGAAGAGTATTATCTGGTGTTTAGTCCGCCCATAACAACATGGCAGATATTCATTATTAGCATTCACTTGCATTCACCTGCAAGATAAGAGTGAGTCCTGAGAGGAGCCAGGAGCCAAGCCAGAGATGGTATGAATTGGATAGGATTTTCAAAATATGAATTTCATCTTAAGGTAAGTATCCAGCTTTTGTTCTATCCAAAAGTCAAAATGTTTTGTAAAAGGTTTTGTTTTGTACAATTAAATGTCATAATATGGTAACACCTTCGTAAGGAGTTTACATAACATGTCATGAACTGTTTATGATTGTGCAATGCAAAGCTCTTACAAATAACGTGTTGCCCTTTAAATATGTACACAGAAGAACGGGCTGCCAGTGCTTGGGGCCGTGCCCAGCTGCTGCTGCTTAGTGCACTATGGCGGTTCAATGCAACTTTAAGAAGGATGTTGTGGACATGTCCTGTTCACAAAAACAAAAGTGGGGTTTAGTGGGGTGGACCATGACACATTTCACAATGTTTTCCACCCAATGTCTCTATTGACAACTGATCAGAAATGCATTTTTGTGAAGTGTATTTAGGTAGTTAGCCAATACTGTTACCTCAGGAATGGCTTGGATCTTTTTGAAAAACTTCTTCTTAGATCTTGGTAAAAACGTCTATGAACAGTGTGATACAGCAAGCGAAAGGAAATTAGGGTTTTGGACACGTCTTCCTCTTCATTTAACTTTTTCCCATTTTATGTTGTGGCTTCATGTGTTGTGTAAATATGTGTGAAGCACTTATCCCCAAGGCAACAGCACCTGGTTGACACAAAGAGTTATGCAAACAATTGCCTCAGCTCACTTTTGAGGAATGCCTTTGGATCATGAATTTGACCAAAAAAGTTGCAGATGATGTCAAACACAACTTGTATGTCAATACTGTGGAATCTCATGTAGTTTACATCCCCTTAACTTCATTTGTGGCAGAGATTCATGTGGATGTGCCATGTATCCCCTGTGCTGCCTGTCCACCCACCTTAGAAACCCTGCTGTTTGCACAAAAGGAGCTATGTGTAGTTGCAAAATGACTGTCCTTGTTGACAAAGACGGTGTTATATGCTCCTCTGTTTGCCCTTTTCACTCTTCCATGCCTGTAATCAGTTGGCTATCTGTACCTTTGGCAGCCTTTTTAAATGGACCTCTGGAGCAGTAAGAGGCAAACCTGCATGAGACTTACAGCAGTTTCTTCCCTTATCTTTGGTAGTTTACGGGAAAAAATAACTTGCCAGTTATGGCAACAGGGCAAGCAGAACAGCCAAGATCTCATTTTCCCCAACGACTTCCTCCAGCTCCTCCTGGGGGAGCTGGGAGATGTAATGTCTCCAGCATGCCCTGGGTCGGCCCCAGGCTTCCCCAGATCGCTGACCTCCTCATCTGGTCACAGAAGGTGAGGCCAGCCACCCTGCAGAGAAACCACATTTCCGCCACTTGTATCCATGATATCATTCTGTCGGTCACCACCCAGAGCTCGTGACCATAGGTGAGGGTTGGACTGACTAGAGCTTTGCAGTTCAAGACAACGCCCACATTACAGAAACCACCACACCATATCATCAAAAGAGGTAATATTGATTTTCTGTCTATTCATGTCTATTTTAAAATATGGCATTTTGTAAAAATAGCATTGGATTGTGCTTTTTAAACAGTATTACTGAACTGTTAAAAATGGATCTGTTGTGTGCATTCCTGCTCCGAAACAATTATTAGTGATTTAGCATACTGAATTAGTTTTGTACAATTTTTATGATGCATCATACTCCTGGTTTTAGAACTGGCATGAAGTAAGACAATCATTAGGACCATTTATGAGATTTTAGTAGTTAACATTGATAAAAAAAAATAATAATACATTAAGGCAAAATCTATGCCAAGTAGTCCAAAAGGCTTTGAAATACAGCCACATTATTTCAATTAAACTGTCTAGTAATTTCATTTAATTTGGGTAACTAGTTGCCTGAAATATATAAGAAAGATTTAAAGGGCCATTTAGTCAGTTATGACTTTTATTGACCTCTATAGGCAATCAAGGAATTGCAACAACATCCACTTACGGTGGCCTGTAATGGGCAGAAATAATAAAGCCACATTTCCACAATAGAGGCAAGTAAGCTAGCTAATAAGAGCAGAGAGCCACCAGAAATGTCTAACCAGGAGGAAATATATTGTGATGAAAACTATTTTTACAATAATACTGCTTTGTCATTTGGTTTTTTGGCTTCATTTGTTTTTTTGGCTTGAGAATGAAATGTGTTGTGATACCGCTCGCTCGCTTGTAGCATCGTCCTCCATCGTTGAGCAGTTGTAAGTAGAAAGCAACTGGTGAAGTGAAGTGTTGAGTCATTGGTTGTGTTCAAAACCCCGATCAAATCCCTACAGATATATAATGGTAATTTAGATGAATCAAAATAGAAATGTTTCCTTTGCTTGCACTTGATCTCACAGCTTCTATCTGCAGTCAGTTTGCATCCCTCCCAAGTACGAATTCAAATGGGGATGTAATATTGAATATGTGGGTGAATTTAACCTATTTAAACGGATACCAATTCTTGATCATTTATAGTTTCATTTGACTTCTTCTTGGTATTCTCTGGTATGAACTATAAGCTGTTACTGTATATGTTTATATGAGCAAGATATGGCTCCAATAGATGGCCCTGTGATGTCAATTACCCCTTTAAACTACCAGGAGAGCAGGTCAATTATTCACTGTCCTTCACACCTTTAGCAGTTTGCACACTTCATGGTCTCCCTTACACTCAGTAATTTGTCTCTGTGCCCAAGTGATCTATGAAGGAACAACAATAATTCCTCAAGGAAAACAAAGCCTCCATAACTTACATGCACAAACCACTTAAAATCACACACTTTAGTATTGTTGCAACCATCTCTTTATGCTTTGGTACAAGTTTGCAATACAAATTTTGAATGTTGGTTGATTGACAAAAACATATATGTGGCTGTGCGTTGTGGACAGGGGCTCCAGAACCAAAACAGCCCCACCAACGAGACATGATTGGTTAGATTGCGTCTAGCATAAATTCAACAAGAAATCTCTTAGGAAATTTATTCAGCTGAACAAATGGCTAACAATACAGCACCTGACAGTGTATAAATGAGTGTCAAATCGGTGAAAACAATAAAAGTGGTCACACTGTACACATAGTGTTCACACGTACATGCTATGGCTGAGAACAAAAAAGCAACTAAAGCTCTAAATTTTGCTCCCTCTTTGCTGCTGAACAAAACAATTTAAATGAAATACTGGAATGATTTAGGTTCACAATGATGAGTCATAACAGGCTGACACTTCCTTATTAGAGATGGCCCAGTTGGGATTTTATTGACTGATCCTATTAATGATTTGTTCATATAAATTATGTAAACCTGTTTCAGAAAAGATATTCGGGTTATATATATATTATATATTGATGTATTGTTTCAGAAGGTGTTTCTACTTACGCTTGTTGTGCAGTTAGAAAAAATAACAGAATAATTACTTTGTCACTATACTGACAAGCCTCAGGCACCTGTAATCAAACCATGATTGATCTCGTGTAAGTATAGTGCCAGACCTCAAGCCAAATTATAGCAGAAGTCTCACATATAGTGTGAGACTACAACTACAACTACACAGATATCATCTGTTTCCATCTATTTTCTTTGGGAAGACAGTCCTGTCTTGCCGTTCTGCTTTTGGTTAGGATTAGAGTGGAGTTTTCCTCCTTTTGGATCAGACAAAGACATCACTCAAATAAATGTTAAAAGCAGAGACTTACCTTATAACATTCTCCAAATATCATTAGAGAGCATATGGTTTCATTCTTTTGACTGAGACACAAAGCACTCCACAAATACAAGACTAAGCATATTGTAAAATGGATCAGGAAATGGGCAGTTAACAAAAACGGGGTTAGAAAGAAAGAAAGAAAGAAGTAGAGTATCCCAGTGTCCTTGCATCTTTGCCTTTCAGATAGGTTTAACAATACACAGCACGTGCCAGCCTAATGCTCTTGTATGCAGCATAACTAATAGTATCTACACACAGTGTATATTGTGTAAAACGTCGTACATTGTTAGACATGATCAACCCATAGTAATACAAAGACCTAATAAGGCTCTTTTTTTACAAGAATGTAAGGTTAGGGGAGGGCCTAGTCAGACTGGTTTGCTACAGCACTTGAGGAAAGGCATCAGACTGCATGAACACTGCAGGTGATGAGGATTGCGGTACCCTGATGTCCCAAACAGAGCGCCTTATTTAAGCTGTAGCAAAAGATCGCTTTTAAGGTAAGCTGCATTTGAACAAACGCTGTTGATATGGCTATAACCGTTCTATTGATTAAGTGGTGAAGTTGCAGTGAGCTGTCATAGCTGTCAATAAAATGCATTTGATTTGATTTCTTTTCAGACCGCATCTTCCACAAAAGACAGACGCTGACTTTTGCATCAGCCAATCATGTAGCCAGAGCAAATCACCTCACCCAATTTAAAAGAGTGAGTTGCCTATCGCCTGCCCAGCAAAGTGCGTAGAACAGGTATTACTGATAGCGGGTCGGACTCTTTATTTGTGATGTGACCACTGGCTGCGCCAAAGTGGCGCTTTTTACGCACGATGGAGGACCTTCTACGGCAGCAAGATTTTTGGGCGCTGAATGTTTCGTGTGGCAACTCAAGTCGTGGAAATGAGACCGACTCAGGGGACAATACGGTGAATCCACTGAAGCGAAATGAAGAAGTGGCCAAAGTGGAAGTTACCGTCCTGGTCCTGGTACTGCTGCTCGCTCTGGCCGGCAACCTCTGCGTCCTGCTGGCCATCTATACCACCAAGCACAGCCAATCGCGGATGTATTACTTCATGAAGCACCTGAGCATCGCAGACCTTGTCGTTGCTATCTTTCAGGTCCTACCGCAACTCATTTGGGATATCACTTTTCGCTTTTACGGGCCAGATTTGCTGTGCCGGTTGGTCAAATATCTACAAGTCGTCGGTATGTTTGCGTCGACGTATATCCTTGTCCTGATGTCCATAGACAGGTGCTTAGCAATATGCCAACCACTTCGCTCTTTGCACAAGAGAAAGGATCGCTTCTATGTAATTGCTTCGTGGATGCTTAGCCTGATATTCAGTACTCCTCAAGTCTACATCTTTTCTCTGAGGGAGGTTGGGAACGGAGTTTTTGACTGTTGGGGGGACTTTGTACAACCATGGGGCGCCAAAGCATACGTCACATGGATAAGTCTTACCATTTACATCATTCCAGTGGCAATTTTAAGCATCTGCTATGGCTTGATAAGTTTTAAAATATGGCAGAATTTTAAATTAAAAACCAAAAGGGAACACTGCCTGTCTCCCAATCCAAGAGCATCCAAAGGCGCTGCGTTCTCTCGTGTGAGCAGCGTCAGGCTCATTTCAAAAGCCAAGATCCGCACAGTGAAAATGACTTTTGTAATTGTTCTTGCCTACATTGTGTGCTGGACTCCGTTTTTCTTTGTCCAGATGTGGTCTGCATGGGATCCTGCTGCACCAAGAGAAGGTAAAGGACCACCCGATGTTTTTACGCATGCACAAGCACTGGCGATGCAGTGTAAATAAAAATGCCTTGTGAATTCCAAAAAGCAGCAATTTACCTGAATAAAAAGTGCAGTCTTGATGAATGAGGATGTTTTATGGTTTATCAAGATAATTAGTATCACCACTCCCTTCCCTGTATTGGGCTAAGTACATAAGCATAGAGAGAGCAGCACCAGGAGCAGAGCCTCCTTTTCTTACCGGTCTTATTTTGGTAAATTTATTGACCATAAAACCCTGTGACGTAACACTGTATTACTATTATTCTGTCACAGCATTGCATTATTAAGTAGGTTTTGCTTTGCAATCTGGCGCGGAAATCCTGGGGGGATGGGGGGATCTAATATGATTTGTCCCCCCCAATATATCACTGTAAACATAACTATGTAATTTCAATAATATTAATAATTCGCAATGAAAGCACTTGTGCTGATTATAGACACTTAAAAGCGCGTTTTTTAACTTTCAAAAGATTATGACCCCTTTGTCTCACAATGGTTTGCTCCACTGCCTGTGGGAATTTGAAAGAAGGTCTGTAGTTGGTGGCTGACCGGCAGTAAATACTTCAATCAAAGGACATGTTAGACATTTCTTTACTTCTACTACTCAATACAATAAAACACATTCATAATCGTCACCAGTCTTCATTTTCGCTGCATTGAATTAGCTCCTAGGTCTTGTTTATGTTAGCGGTTAGCTGACGTTTGCTAGCTAGCTACAGTAACAGCAACCAGTCTTTGCAGCTGCACTACTTTTGGTGTCCCCCTCAGGAATTGCTCTTAAGAAAATTTCATGTAATTGTACCCCCCAATGTTTACGGCCACCAAAAAACAACTCTGCACTGGTCTGAGGGCACAAGGTCTTTGCTTCAGTGTAGGAGAATGGGGTGGGTCACCCTGCCTTTTAAGAGCTGCCAACCCCCCTCAAACGTTTAATATTGGCACATAATATTGGTTATCTGCAGCTTCAATCAAAAAATCTTGGTTTTGGTATATCGGCCTTCAAAAACCCATATATGTCGAATCCTCATACACTATCAAGGCATAAGCAATCCATCTCAACATAGTGGTGTTTAACGACTTCCCTTGGAGTGGCACCAGATGAATGGGGCTGTCAGCTACAGTGGTTACCATATCACCTGGATGCATTCAAAAGTCCTCAGAGCCATGTTTCAGGACATCAAAGAGTTCCTCCTTAAGGGCTCCCAGTGGTTGGTTTATATAATTCACGTTGCACTGCATAGTTTTAGGAGATTTACCCCTCTTACCTTTCGAAGTTGCCTTTAAAGGGAAGAGCAGGATAGTGGATATGCTCCACAAAGCCTGTCAAGTTTTGTTATCTATCGTTATCCAGTAATGTTTTTATGAGTGTTCATTGCATTCAGAGATTTAGTTGATTTATTTTGAGTAGGACTTGGTGAAATTGGTTTAACTTTGCACAAACTATAGAGTTCAATCGGTGTATGTTATAATAGGGGCCCGGATTATGTTCATTAATAATCATTTACTAAACATTGTAAACATTAGTTACAACTTTATAATAGAGGCCCAGAAAATGCTTATTTATGTTCTACAAATTAATAATTTATGAACACTTAGCTCAATAACTAATTGTTAACTCAATCAAAATCATTCATTTTATTTCTTAACAGTAATGATACAGTATGAAGAATTATTTGGTGAATTAACACAGCATTAATTAATGATTAAATAATGTACACTATATCATTTACTGTTGTTTAGTAAACAATGTAAGAAATTCACTTATCAATTAGTTCTTTGTTTTGTCATTGAATGATAATTAATACATCTTAAATGATGATCATTCACCAGTTATTAGTGATAGCTACTATAAAGTGTTACCAAAAAAGTTACTGAATTGAACATCAGTAAACAAATTTACATCAAACCTCAAAAAAGTAAAAGAAAAGAAAAAAAGGTTGAACAGAGCAGCGAAATGAGTCAGAATATGTTTTTATATAAAACAGAATAGAAAAAAACAATGTGTGTGTGTGTGTGTGTGTGTGTGTGGTTTGTGTATCTGTGCATGAGAGAAAGAAGCACAGAGAGAAGGAAAGATATGCAATCAAAATATCTCAGTGGGTTTGTAGGGTGTGGGATAGGTTTCAGACAGGTAGACAGGAAGTTCCTGAAGTTTCAAAGAAAATATAAGTCCCCTTCCTGGCACTATATATAAAGATAGAGACAATGCACTTTCAATGACTTTCTGCTCTTCCTCAGTGACTTTTACAGTACAATTAGGCAGGAAATACTCAGTGAAAGTACACAATATCTATTTTTTCGTACAGTGTCAGGAAGGTGATGATTTATTCTCTGGGTAGGTTCTTACAGGAGAATGCCATTCAAATTAAATGTGTTAGTTCTGTTGCCCAAGGCAGTTCAGTCAGTACCTGTGAACATGAACATTTCTCTTTCAGTACTGGAAAACATGTCATCAAGATGAATATTCACTAATACAAGGTCAAAAATATATTATGGATACTGAAATGTAGTGGCATTTTCCTTTAAAAGGATTCCATTCTCCTTGGACAAGACCCTAACCCTAACCCTAACCCTCCCCGTAGAGTACATTTTCCATACATCTGACAGGGTGTTTGACATACGTACTACACACTTCTCATAATTTGGAAAGGACGTTTGGCTGACATGTGTACTGCACACCTCTCACAGTAAAGGAGATGACTGTGGGGAGTCAGAGCGCCATGGACAGGTCATCGTTAGGGAGGGGAGAAGTAGACGCTCACTAAATCTCTCTCACCCCATTAAGGATAAAAAACTTGGAGTTCTTCTACTTTCCACCGTTCAAGTGGCATGTCTATTCCATGGAAAAGTGGAAATTTGCATCAACCATTCCTATACTTCTTGATCGTAATCCCAAATGTTTCTGGGGATTTCTTCCATCCATTGTTTGTAAAATGCCAGTATGCCAGTTCATATTTTCCTCTGCGATGAGTGTATATTAGTACATCAGTTGCCTTGAAGAGGGAAAGATTCATATGGAGAAAAATGAAAACCTGAGCCCTTTCGTGTCAATGCAGGATAGTGTCAAGATTTGTTGAGATTCGCTGTTCCAAAGTGCCACACTCTCCTTCCAAAACTGTCCAGTGATGTTTTCAAAGTGATTAGACACACCCATTCCTCTTACTCTGTGTGTTTGTGTGATTTAAATCATGGATAAGAACACATGACACCTTGAATTACCTTGAATTTAACTGATAAAAATGTGGATCAACTGAATATGTGGGTTTCAGCTACTTCTAAATATCTCTTACATACTCAGTTCACAACAGGAGTGAATACATTTTCTAAGATCTTTTAAATGTGAATAGAAATGAAATAAGTTGGTTAACAGTTGACAGTTAAAATGAAAATGCTACTCAAGAGGCTTTATAAAGATGCTTTTTCCAACCTTACAGAATACTCAGTGTTAAATGAAGCGTGTTTTTTCCCATACCAACCTTGGACAATTCAGATGCACGGTTTCCCTCTGAGTAATTGAAGATTGCAGATAGTTTACCAAAAAATCAAACATACTGTATGTCACCAATTTATGTATCTGCTCTTCTCCGTCTGCCGTCTAGACATGGCCTTCATCATCGCCATGTTGTTGGCTAGTCTCAACAGTTGCTGTAACCCCTGGATCTACATGTTCTTCGCTGGTCACCTGTTTCACGACCTGTTGCAGGGCTTCATCTGCTGCTCCAGACAGTACCTGAGAGCCTCCTCCCTCAGCTGCGAGCGCCAGTCCAGCCACAAGAGCAACTCGTCCACCTACGCCATCAAGAACACCAGCAGCCAGAGGAGCCTCACACACACCTCCAGCACTGGAGGACCCGGACAGATCAACTGAAAGCCTGATTTCTTATAACTTCCTACAGTTGAGTAATCTGGCCATCATACAAGAATTATATTCCATACAAGCATAACTTGTATAGTGTAGCATACTCTATGTGGTAATTGTATTTGTGGTTAACTCATAATATTAATGTACAGGAATGTGACTCATGATATATTCAGGTTATTAAGATAATTAGTCTTAATACAAATATTTCACATCTCAATTGGTAATCCAATGGACTGCATGTTACCTCAAGGAGGCAGGTTTCAGTATTTTGAGTGGACTTCCCCTTTAATATTAATTGTCCTGCGCAATGGATCAAATCTAGTGTTCATTTTTCATGATGTACTGCAGTAAGACATTCACTTTGTAAATAGTTTCCATTGCATTTCACTTGTATCTGCACTTCACCGGTGGTCAACTTTATCAGCCATCTTTTTTGGAAAATAATATGTAGTAATAAATAATCTATTATGGTCTGTTTCGCATCATGAGGGATGTATGTTTTACGATGCCTATGTGTATGTATAATCTCTGAGCATAATCTTCTATGTATGATTTAGGGTTGTTTTCTGCACTCTGACTCAAGTACTCTGGTGTAGTCCAGTTTGAATCAAACCAGAATCATGGCTCCCCCTTGTGGCCAAACACATTATTCAAACATATCCTGTTTGTTTTCTGTTCTGCCTCTATTGCAGTAGGATAGAGGGCGATATGAAAACTGTTTATAGTTAACGTGGAGAAATTCAGTGCAAGGATAACATAACAAAGCTTTTTTTTATTCTGTGACAGCTCATTACTGTATCTGGGTTGTGTCTCACAATTTCTTAACCCTTATATGACCAGGCAAGTTGTTGGAAGAAACCATTGTAGTTCACAGCAACACCCAGAGGCAGTACTTGCAGTTACACACATTCATTCCCACACTCTCACCTAGCAGTACTGCTGCTACCCAGTACTTGTAAAATCTTAGCAGCTCCACTAGTGCACTTGAGGTTCAGCGTCTTGCTCAAGGCCACAATGTGACAAACGCGCCTCGTTTTCCATATTGGGTCATCAGACGCAACAAGATTTAATTCTTATGATATTTCCACCTCTCACACATATTGATGATTAGATATTTCTGCCATGCCTAAGGGTGAGAGAGATAGAGTGTCAAAAGTTCTTTGTTTGTTTTTTCCCAAAATGTAATTTCCTTCAATTCACCATTTAAAAATATAACACTACTCCGCTGAGGATGAAAGTAAAACTTTGTGTGAATATCATTGTACAAGTAAGTAGCTATCTTAGAACCTTTGCTTACAAGATAGTGATGCTTTTAATGATGAAACTCTATGTATTTTTTGAATATGCTATGAGCCATTCATATGATGAATTATTTATTTCAGGTTTAACCGTCAGTATAGTATAAAAAGAGTGAATTTCTTGGTAAAACAATTTTCAATACCAGCAGCATTGAATGAATACCATTAAAACTAATACTCTGCATGAATGCAGCTGGAGAAACAAGCTAACATAAGCAGTACAGTGACAGTAACATAAGCCCTTTCCCTTCATATTGTCTTAAGGTGGAGTATTGTTGTCACAAACATTAGACAACCTTTGATTTGCTGCTGGAATTCAACTCATTAGTGTAGGTCAGTATGTGGCCTAACACACAAAAAGTGTGTTTGCTTGTTTGCTGAGGTTCCATGGATCCGGTTCCCAAAGGTCAGAGAGAAGTCCAAAAAGGGGTCTTTAAGCCAGGGTGCTATGAAACAGCCTTACAGTATTTACACCTCCTTGCGCAGAACCACTCTCACGTTACTGAATATCTTCCCCAGTGCCTCAAAGAGTGGGTCACAGAAAGTGTGCACGGCCAGTGAGTAGATACGACTCAGACACTGGGATTCAATCAGACAGCTCTTAATGCAGGGCATGACCGCCCAGACGTGGCAGAATGACAGACAAGCAAACAGGAAGCCCCAGAGCAGTGACACGGGAATGCCCAAGATGGCAGACAGGATGCGGTAGCACCAGTACTTGGACACTGTGAAGGTGGTGAAGCTGGCTTTCCACACCCCATCCACACTGTGGGTGCCATCGGGCTCTGCAATCACATCTTCAAAGTCAACCTAGAGCAGAACAACTGGGTTACTTCATTTGTTTGGTTTTATAGGCCTCTTTGTTAAACGGTCACAAAATCAATGGTTTTCACGTCACTGTTGAAATGATCCCATAAATGTACAGTAAAATTCAGCCATAATCAACTTATAAGTGTTATATAACATTTATAAACTTTAGCATATTAGTCCCCATGAAACGTTCTGATGGGCGTGGCAACACATACCTGTCAATTCACCTTGCCATGTTAGGAAGCCATTTATTTTGTTTTATTACTGAATTGAATAAATACTGCACCATTAAAAAAAACTAAATGCTGTAACTAAAATCTTCATTGTGAACAGATTTCACGAGAGCTTACTCTGCAATGAGATACACGTGATTTAAACGTGTTTTGTATCAAAACCAGAAAATGATCCAAAATAAAATTGTATGCACTTCATATCCTAGTCAGTTTTTTCCTTCAACTTAATGTCACACCCTATCCCTTCAGAAATATCTCTCAGAGATAGCGATACCGTGCTAATGGCTATTTTAGGGAACAATTTTGATTCACTGCCAAAACCTGATGGATGTAACTCCAACTTATGCTGATCTTTAATAATATGTTTCAGTTCATGCATATCTGTGAAAACAAAAACATATATTAACAATAAATAAAAATACATTATTTGCACCTTGACCACATCTTCATTGATTTGCTTGGGATCCCTGTTGATGAGGTCGATCTCCTTGGTGTGGCTGTCCATCCTGATCTTCTGCTCCTGGCTGTGGTTGATGTCAGCCATGGTCCTGGTTTCTGACTGAAGTGTGAGAGGTTTGAGGTAAGGCTGAGATGGTGAGGCGAGAGAAACCAAGGCGAGAGGGAAGAGATCGGAGCCACAATGGCGAATGTGAAGGCAGGGAGCGGCTGTGCATAGGCTGAACCTCTCCTCAATGTTATGCCACTCCAGGAATGCCAGCAGGCAGCTGCCAGTGATGACTACCTCAACCTGTCAAAAATACAGCAGACTGCAGACATACCACAGGAAGTACATGGATACACAAACACATACACACAAACACACACACACTTTCACACACAATAATGTTGTCCATTCTTTGTAAAAACATAAACTCACACTGAGAAAGTATTGCTTAAAAGGAAAAGCGGGCTCATGTTGCGCTAAGAAGTCACCATACAACAAATACTTTATTGAGACACTCTCAGTCCTCTTGCTGTATGTGTAAGATTGTCTTGTACCTTACATAGTCACATCTTTTTATTTAAGTGTAGAGTGTATGATTCAAGAATTACTATATATTAATATATTACTATTAATTATTAGCACCATTCTAATAATACAACATCTAGTTGACTGTGTGAATAAAAAAATGTATTTCAAATCTTGATGTGTGTGTGCATGGATAAATATTGACAAATGACGGTTAGGAGTACAAACAGCTTTTATTTTGTGAACACGCAGAACAAACCTCTCACCTTTATAGGACGTGCCTTTACGATGCATCTATTCTTCATGAGTAAATCTTTTACCTTCCACTTACTTAAATAGAATAATGAATCAAAGTGTTGTCTTTAAGGCCAGCCGTAGTTCAAACAGAAATGCATTGTTTTTTCCTGTCATTTCCCTCCAAACAGAATGCCTCTAAAATATTGGATCATCTTTTCAACACAGCTACTACTACCCAGATGTTCTCATAGTTTGAAACCAATAATTTGGTTAAAATGCGACTCCAATATTTCTAACTCAATGTGCTTAAAACTCAGAATTGCATCGTATCAAAAAGTAAGAAAATATGAAACAGAAGCCAAAAAATAATGACATATAAAAACTATAAGTCATTCAACTGTAATTTACATACCAAAACTGGATAATATCCCAAAGTTACTGAAATTATAAAAATGAATCTCATTTTTATTACCCTACAATAATATCAGCGTGAGAAATTGAACTGCAGGCTTAACGAAAAGGGTCACTTTCATCCCTCTCACCCATTACGCTTATCTAATGAATGAACTCATTCACCCTAAGAGAAGTTATTAAACTCTGTCTTCAGCTATTAGTCTTAATCACACTGATCTCAGTTCAGCTGTAATGTCGTCTGCTCCACTCTGGTCTGGACAAGGCTATTTCCCACTCTGAAGTTCTCAGACAGTGTTGATGAGGTTCTGAAGTACATCACCAAATTATTAATTGTTTGAAACAAAGCCTTGTATGATCATTTAAAAGGGCTAGCGGATACAGTGACTTTGGCCAAACTTGTCTTAACTGTGGAAAAAGTTTGATAATATGAACATGAAAATTGAATTTCAATGAAATAAATGTAAGCATTTTATTCTCAGTGCCCACCTGGGCTCAGTCCATAGAACACCAGTGCATCTTGGCACAATGATGTAGGGAATAATCCCAGTCCCAGGTGCGTGAGAAACTGGCTCATTCCCTGGCCAGGTGAATGCTGAAACCTCCACAGCACTTCCCAGCACTAGTGAGGAAGGGACGCACAATGACGTCAAGCACAATGCTCCATAGGCTCTGTAGCCAGCGTGTGCCAACAAGGACGCATTGGATACACGGACCAACCATCCTGTAATAATGAGAGGCAGACAAACATTAGAGAGAGAGAATATGTGACTGAAAAATATAGTCCACATACAGTACA
>OOFE01046836.1:25819-45851 GCA_900323365.1 Monocentris japonica
ATATATATGGGTTTTCTGCTTTAGTGTTTTACATTACTGCTATTTATAGTAATTTCTTTGATGTTTAGAAACTTTTCATTTCATTATTTTTGAAAGCATCTTTACTTTAGGGAATATTTTTACATGTGCCTAAGACTTTTGCACAGAAGTGTACATATTTATAATGGCATTAAAATGTGGAGGACTGCATGATATTGCTCTAAACACACCAGATGTGGAAGCAGCTGAGAATGGCGAAGAGGAGACCGGAGATAATGGACATGGGAATGGCTAGAAGCACTGTGACGATCCTGTAGATCCACACCCTGGTCACTTCAAACAGAGCGTTGCTCCAGATCCACACCCTGTCCCCACTGCGCACTGACACCGGCTCGGCTATCACATCTTCAAAGGTCACCTGGAGAAGACAAAGAGAAAGTGGTGGTGATAATACCAAGGTGAAGTATAATGTCACATTACTGTTCTCTTTGATTCTTTCAGACAATTGCGTTTACTTTTAACACATAAATTGTCAGTCACTGGATGGCAGTGCAACCAGTCAAGCAGCTTCTTGTTTCTGCATGCTGCTGGTTTCGTGTGATTTAGTTAGTATTAGTATTATTAAGTTCAATGCATGTGACTTATGGCCTATGTGAAGATGCACTTATGGTCCATAAAGCAAAAATAACTCAACAAAACTGTAACAGAGCTACTGCATAAAAATGAAATACCTTGAGGCAGTCATTGATACCTCGGGGGTCTCTGATATTGAGCAGAGGTTTGGTATCACTGATTTCCACTAATGTAGATGTATGAATGGTCTCCTCTTCTTCCAGTACAGGTGGAGCCTTCCACAGGGGCTGTGGTTCCTCTCGGTCGTCAAAGTCATCGGGGTCATCCGAATCCCCCAAGTCAATCTCTATTTCCTCAGAATCTTCCCCTTTCATCATAGTGTCGACCCAAACATGAGAAGAAAACCCAAGCCAGGGTTGCGTGGGTGTCTCTCTCTCTCCCTTCGTAGCTCTGTCAGGCACATTCTCAGACCAAGGCCAGCCAATCCGACCCCTCAGCTGGCACGGCAGAGAGGTTATATTGGGAACGTTACATTGCCCTGGATGGTATTTCCAGATGGTCTTTTATGTGTAGACCACTTTCCTATGCTTAGCTAGTGCCGCCTACATCCCAGGATATAAATACCAGGGAGATGACTTTCTCTGTGTGCACTGATACACCCTACTGGGAACACAAGCACGCAAACATAACACCAACACACTTGTGCTCTTCAGATCTGCTAGAGATAGCATGAGGATAGAGACAGCAAGGACAGCACGGCAGCACAGACAAAATATATGAATGAACAGATCAAAGTCAAAAGTATGAAGGCCACATTGTACATACAGGAGATCAAACAAGCATGATATCATTGTTTCTGTGGAAAAGCCCAAGTGGATAAGCTGCAGAAACATTTTTATTATATTACATTTTCATTTTATTATATTATTATATTATTCTCTGTTTTTGACTCCAGATCAAGAAAGGGGTCAAGACTACAACTCAACTCAATACTGCCCCCCTCTGGCCTGTAAAGAAAATGAGGTCCCCTTTTAGAATCTCCTCATCTCTCCTCACTGCAGATAAAACGTAATCTGATATGCATGTACAACATTTTTGTGTAAATATTGACCTAGTAACCACTGGTTACAGTATATTTTTTTCTCTTTTTATAGCTTTAAATAAACATCTAGGACATATTAAGAATGTTATGTGTTTGTATGTGTCAAATTTAACTAGAGAGACTACTGATTGAAGTAGTGATTAAACCATTTTATCTGTAACCGAAATGTGAACTTGATCAGAAATCTGACTTTCCTATCTCAAAATAAGGGTTTGGTGTAAAGTCCTCAGTGTTGCACACAGAACCATGCAATATTGATCACACCACCATGGCTCTTTACTGACCGGTCAAACTGACAGTGTTATAACTAACCCTGTGGTACAACCCGGTCTGTTGTTAATGCTCATCTTGAAACTGCCTCTTTAACTTAAACAGGAAATCTTGACAAAGAAAGGATGAAGGTTTACAAGAAGTAGCTTATCATTCAGCTGTGACGAGTCTGAATTACTGCCTTGGTTTGCCCTGTCCAGTTCATCAATAGCATCACTCACTATCCGGAAGCAACAGGAGAGACACGTTGTCACAACATGCTCTTCTGGACCTGGCTAATATGGAAAGTAATCCCTAGCTCCCTGCCCTCTTTCTGGTGTAAGGTATATTTCGCAACATGCTTTTAAGGAAAACTCTTTCTACTGTGTCAACCTTTGGACCCATTAACAAATCACCCTTACTGCTTAATAGGTCAGCTATGAGTCCACAGAGGTACGCTTTATCAAATGCACTCCCAGTTCCCTTGAGTGCATCTCATCTTGCTCTCATCATAATCCTCTTATAATAATGAACCAATATCACAGCCGGGTTGGCATAATCTGACAAAAGGATTTGAACATAATAAAGCCCCCCGTCAGTGACATCATCACCCCAGTCAAACTTCCCAGCTCCTCTGAAAAGGCTTCATCTCAAAAGCTGATGTGTAATTATTAGATGAATACATCTTTAATAGCTTTTAATAGGTTTACCTGTGCACTATTGATAACAAGTAAAATGGAAATGTTTTCCATTTCATGAAAGGTGAATACTTATCCTGCTTGTAATGCACTGCTAAGTACAAAAACAAACTTTTCTACTGTACCGTGTTGAGCACATGAGGGCTACTCTGCGATCTCCATGGTGAAAGATGACTTCTGCTCACTGGGTGAAGACAGAGAGGGAACACATTGTATTGATGACTGAGAGTTTCCTGTGATGGTGCAGGCTAGCAGGAGACAACGGTATGCTAATGGCCTGCACGCTTCGCCAGATGGGGTTTGTTTGTGTCCATGGCTAGACAGGTGAGAAGACCAGTGAAGAGTGTGTGTGTGTGTGTGTGTGAGAGAGAGAGAGAGAGAGAGAGAGAGAGAGAGAGAGACCACATACCTCATTTAGGATGGTAAATAATCATTACTTGGATGGGTGTTAGATGAGTGTGACATGTTATTGACATGTTTGTTTTAACCAGTGATTCAACTCCCCCAGAGCTCAACCCCCTAGTCCCATCAGCAGCATCTTATGTGGGACATGAGTGATGTCATACAGTGTTCCTGTTCAGCACCTGTTAGTCCAGTTGTTTCCATGCTTTCAGCACAACAGGTCAGACATCTGTAGTTTCATGATAGTTAACAGTACAATCATCAATCTTAATGGTTGTCCCATCTAACATCTGACAACAGGAAACATGCAGGAACAATAATCATGTTTCAGACTGAACTGAAACTGTACAGTGTGCACTTAATCATCCTGGCATTGGGCCTTTAATTAATTTGTCATCCCTGACAGCACTGGACACCAGTTTGTTTTTTTGTGAACTGGAGATGGTTGAAAAGCAACCGTGTCATATGTGTGCGTGCAGTTCTGGGCAGACTGCAACTGTTTCAAGGACGGTTTAATTCAATAATGTAGTCCACTCTGGTAGACAGAACCATCAATCACACTTTCTCTCTTTGATTCCTCAGGACTGGTTCACTCATTATCACTGCCTCTGTGACAACAGAGAAATATCATCAAGCTTAAAGTAAACAGACGGCAGAAGGTACAGCACGAGATAAATATTCTGCCTTTTCAATGGATTTACCATTAAGCACAGCTGAATAACAAACCGCTGTCGACTGAGCTCAAGCCATGAATTCTCATTTTCTAGAGAATGGGCTGGTGTTTGATCTACGATGAATATCATCTGCGAAAGGAATGAACAATTGATGTGAATGTCTTGCTTTAATAAAGCTGCCATTGAGACGGGAGGTCCTTCACTTTAATTAGCAACTTATGAAAACTGCTGAAGCTCAAATATTCATGAACCTGAATCACACAAACTATGGGAGCAGGGGTGATGAAACGGGCAGTCAGGTCTTTGAACTGAATTTTCATCATCTATGTTGCCCCTCTTTCATATCCTTTTATTTTATAAATCGTATTTATGAGATAGATTAATAAAATGGCTCAGTTTACAGGTGCAATGTTTTTGTGTACTATTCAGTCTCGGCTTGATTTCACCTTTCACTTTTTACAAAATGGCTTTTGTATTTTTTATAATAAGATATGATTTAGGGTTATACTAAACCAGATTAAAGTTTAGACCAAATTACACCACACAAGATAAAGAAGAAATAAACAGATTAACAAACACACAAAATAATATCTATAATGTGTCATAAATGACAATATCAATTATTATTTTTATTTCATGTAAATGAGTATTTGATGTGTCCCATTCAAAAATTCACCTCCAAGTTTCCTCTGAAGACTCTGAAGGAGCGTCTTTTATTCATTTGATCTTTTATTTATCTTTTAAAGTTGACAATATCATGTTCTCTCTGACAAGGCCTTAAACTTGAGGAATTGCTGTGCTGAGCTGTTTTGAACCCCTTTCACGTACAGTCCTGGAAGTCACTGAAAGCAGCATCCAGCTCTGGCCTCAGGCTTGGCATGGCCACTCACAGCAAACTAATGAGGCCAATGAGGCAGCGAAGAAGAGGCATCCTTTTCCCAGTAGGTACTTTTCAAAATTGAGATACACTCTAGTGGTAGATGTTCTGTTCTATTTTGAGTTTGTGTATTTGTTTTAGTGAGTGCAGGTGCACATGTTTGAGCAAAAGGAAATGAAACATTTTAGCCCCATCTCATCAGGGGCCCTAGCCTTCAGTACAACCTGCCTAAGGAGATAGCAAAATCAACAACTCTTTAAAAATGACTTCTTTCCCAAAGGATACAACAAATCTGTTCAGTGCAGACCATATCATGCACAGTGTGCCATAGGAACCAAAGGACACATGACTTGATATAGATCTGATAACCTTACTATGATTTATATAATGGGAAGAAAAAAACATTCAGCCTAGAGTATTATTGTTGTTGTTATTAGTAGTAGTAGTTGAGTTTGTAGAGTTTCCTCAATTGCATGTTGTAAAAACCCGGCAGCAGATAATAGGGATGTGAATGTGTTTACACATCACAGCTACAGGCCATAAAATGGCACTGTGTTATCTTGCTTTTAAAATTTTACAATACATCCGGGCCTCTATAAATTACTTAACCTTGTGTTTCAGTGTGTGTGTGTTTGTGTGTATGTGAACCTTTACAGGATGATTTTCTTTTGCCTGTCACAAGGCAGCCTCGTCCTGAAATCCTCTCTCCTCCCTTTTTCTCTCTTCCTATCTCGGCATTACACTGAACCAGATGGTATGAGGGGGCAAAACAGGAGCTATTTCTAATCTATCTATTCTATATCAATCTCATCTATTCATTTGTTTACTGATTTACCTTTGCGTTTAGATCTCTACATAGTGTTTACAGGGCTTTGAAAATTTAGCTCAGCGTGCTCTTTTCGTTTGTCACCAGTGATCAGCACGTCTATCCGATGTTATCCATTAAGTCTAATCTGTGTGTGTGGGAGGGCTGGACATTCCCTCTAAATATTCAGCAGGGAAATGATTGATGTTTTGCCATCAAACTGTCTTTATACAGATTGATCAATGTGAAAAGTGTTTCTCACAAAGAAAAGTATTTACAATTAACCTAGTTTAATGAAAAAGAACTGCATATTCCATAATTGTATCACTACATTATTTGACAAGTATGGCATATCCATAAATACATGTATAGAAATATAAATTTAGTTTTAACCTGCCAGTGTGCACATAAAGAGGGTATTAGAGACAACCACTGTGAGCTGTTATGAAATGGCATTTTCTCCTTATATAATCATGTGTTAACAGCACTCAGTCACAGGCTTTTCATAAACGGGCACGCATAGGACACAGGGGTTGGGACTCAGAGAATCACAGCTCATCTACAGAGGGAAAATATGAAACACACAGAAAAAACATAGGTGCATAGGTACCATGATGCTGGTGCAGATAGCTCCTGTTGTTTAAACACAAACTGTGTATTGCATGTAGTGGTTAGGGAGTGATAGGCATTTCAATTTTATATTTTAAAGCATTGGATTCAGTGTCTTGCTCAAAGACCCTTGCACTGGATGCATGATGGGCTTTTGATGGACCCACAGGCTATTTCTAAGCTGAGACCTTATGGTAAAAAGACAGTCCGTCTAACCATTAAGCCACCCTGCCACCCAACCCCTGCCGAGGTTGTTCCTGTAACATCCCTGGTCATAAATGAGTGGAGCAGTACATTATTCTCTGCTCTCAACAAAACAAAATCTAATTATTGAGGAAAGAAACCTATTTGTCTGGCCAATCATATAGAATGTATTTTGTGAACTTTCTTGCCCAAAGGATACAACAAATCTGTTCAGTGCAGACCGTATCATGCTCAATGTGCCATAGGAACCAAATACTGAAGACACATGACTTGCTAATGATCTGATAACCTATGATTTACATAATGGGAAGAAAAAAACATCCAGCCGAGAGTTTATTTGCACAATTAAAACAAAAAAGTACAACCAATTCTTAAACAAAAGGTGATCTCTCTCCTATTATGACTACAATAAATAAAGACAATATAATTTGCACCAACATAAATATAACATTACCACATTTAATTGTCTGATTATTTGTACAAATAATATTGCTGCTAATGGTATGATATTCATACTTAATAAGAACCAAATAGTCTCCAGCACTTTGATATTGTACCATTCACTCTCATCCTCAGTAAATTGAAAATCCCCTCTCTATCAGATAATAGTCAAAGTTGTTTACTGGATGCACTGTGATATAATATAATTTACTACTCAAGTTTATTATGGTATTTACGTGCATTACCTTTTGAATGAAAGAACAGCACTGATTGCAGCCAAACAGTAACATTGCTTTAGTAGCTATGTAGTAAAGGTAAAAGTGTTGCTAATAAGATTTGTAACTGTATCACTGACAGTTTAACCAGAAGTACAGAAAGTAATAGCAACATAATATACTGGCAAATCCTTTTTTTCTGAGTGGAAAAGTGATTCTACAAAGAAAGAACAGATGAATATATATATATCTTGATGCTGTATCTCATCTCTCAGTGCATATTACAGCTAGACAGTCGTGTGAGTACTGTGAACCCCTTGGCAGGGGGCTGTAGATCTTGCTGCTGTAGTGGTCCTGAAGGCTGATCGTCCTGTGGCACAACATTGAGGTATGTCTAACTGAACTCCTCCGGGATCTGCCCTGGTATCCTGAAACCAGACTGCCCAGTTTGATCTAAAGTGTTCCTAGGGCTGGATGTGGCAAAGCTTGCACGGGTCTCTACTGTGCAGCTTGTTCTATGGAGGAACTGCAGGAAGTTCTCATGGCCAGAGCCCTCATGGCTGGAGACAACCAGCTCCACTGGCCGGGCTGAGTAGCAGCGCCTCAACTTGCAGAGCTCCTCCCTGATCTGCCGATTAAGAAGCCCATAGAAGAATGGATTGATAGCAAAGGAGGAATATGCCAACCAGGTGACTGCTTCCTCCAGGTCCTCAGGAATCGTGGGTGAAGTGTCTAGTGTCAGATGGAGGTGGAAGGAAAAGTAAGGCAGCCAGCAGATTAGAAACTGGCCAACAATAACCACCAGAGTGAGCGCGGCTTTACCACCTCCAAAAGGCCGATCACGTGCAACCCTGCGGGGGGCGTTGCGGGTAGTGATGATGGTAGTCTGGCTGTTGATTGAGTCTGAGCGATGCTTTATTTGGCTGGTTGTCCATGAGGGCAGGGGTCCATGTTGGCGGGCAGCCACACGGGCCACCTTATACACATTACAGTAGACAGCAAAAATAACAACTGCAGGTAGGCAGAAGCAGGCTACACAGAAGAACACGGAGAAGGCCCGTCTGTGGCCACTGTGGCTCCAGTGCAGTGAGCAGTGAGCAGCACTAATGGAGCTCAGGCTGCCATAGGATGGCCACCCAAACACAGTGGACAATCCCAGCACGGCAGAAGCCACCCACACCATTACCATGACAGCTGCGGTCAGCTTCAGTGTCATCTTGACTTCATAGCGCATGGGGTGGACGATGTAGTAGTAACGCTCCACACTGATGGCTGTGATGGTGAAGATGGAGGCAGCTATGAGGAATACATTGATGAAGACATAGACCTGGCATTCCAGCACAGTGAACACCACACCAGCAAAGTAAGGGGAGCTGGACACAATTCCCAGTGGCATGAGCAATATGGCACACAAAAGGTCCACTGCACACAGGTGGCACACAAAGGCAAACTTCCTGAGCTGAGGGGCTTTGATGACCACCACCAGAACAGCAGTGTTGGCCAGAAGTGCCAAAACATTCAGGGTCACCATGAAAAAGATCCCTGACAGGTCCTTGAAGCGTGTGTGGCCAGTGGGGAGGGTGCCCAGCTGTCTGCTGGGGGCTGAGGGCATGGGAGTCCAAAAGGTGGTGCTGTCATTGAACCCAGGGGTCAGAAAAGAACGAGTCTCCTCCATGATTCACAATGAGGATTTCAAAGTGAACACGCGTATTCCAGACTCCTCCATCTTTCAGTAATGAGACAGAAGAATCGTTCAGCGGTCAAATGAAATACTCTTCACTCCTATTGGGGAGAAAAGAATGGTCATTATAACTATAACTAATTATTGTATCTAAAAGACACTGCTAAACACAACATAGTACATCATGTTTCACTGCTAAAAGAGTGAAAGTTAGATTTCATCTGCATGAGCACGTTTAAGCCCTGTCGTGTTTAATGATTGAAATATCCCTCTGGGGCCGGCAAACATAATACTCTCTGAAGCTACTACCATGTATCGACACAGAAAATGGATGCATTCCACGTAGTGACTGGTAATCAAATGTGTAAATATAAATAATGAGAGTTACAATGAGATCTGTACTGCAGGATCATAGCCTTCAAGAGCACATAGAACTGGTACTTGCCATTTTCCCTTCAAGGTATGGTAAAGTGAATCAATAACTGCTCCCATAACACATTTGTGGAAATATTCAAGAAGGGACGCTTACTCTCTTGGTGAGGGAGGGACATGATCAACAGGAATAATTCATGGAGGACACCCTGTCTCTCCTCCATCCGTCCTTATCCTTTTCAAATGAAAGATAATGAGTGTGCTTGTTTTAGCCCAGCTGCAGGGAGCTCGCTGCATTGATTAGTATGTGTCACCCTGCACAACACCATCAAAGACACAACCTCTTACCAGGAGAGGTCTGATCCAGGAACACCGGTCAAATCCTAAACCTGAATTAAAAACAAGCAACAACCATTAAATGAATCTTTCTCTTTCCCTGTGTGCTTGATTCCATTGAAAGTCAGGGTGCAATTATTGTACATCTAAATTAACATCGCACCAACGCAACGCTTTATGCTCTTTCTTGCTTTGCGCATCTTGATGACGCAACTGTACCCCTTTTGCAATGTAATGTGCCTCCAAGACATGACTCTATTGAATGTCTGCTGAGATTATAATCACGTTTCTAATATGAACGTGGAGGATGCTGTGCCCTAAATACATGTGCTCGCTCAGTGCCAGTGATCTACTGATGCTTTCCCCCCCTGTAATCTCCTCTGGTGGACAGCTATTGGCATGTCACGTTTGTGATGAGATTTATCCCCAGGAAGGACTAGTACATGTACATTCCCGTGCACATTATGTAAGGGTGTCCTCATTTTTATCATAATCATGTTAGCACAACATATCCTACATCCTTCAGGTCCACGCTTCACTTCTAAAATGGATCATCATTTTCAGCCACTACTTATTTCCACGTAATTTAATCGACTAATACTTTCTAATTGTTAATTCAGCACAAAAACCGGCAATGTTTTGTTTACAAGAGCAAAAGCCTTCGCTGCAGTTCTGCACAGCATTTAAGT
This sequence comes from Monocentris japonica, assembly GCA_900323365.1. Taxonomy (NCBI): domain Eukaryota; kingdom Metazoa; phylum Chordata; class Actinopteri; order Trachichthyiformes; family Monocentridae; genus Monocentris; species Monocentris japonica. The sequence continues at coordinate 35,726 of OOFE01046836.1, forward strand.
AGACACGAATCATCACAACATTTTTCTTCTTATTCTATTCTATTATTCTTATTATAAGGATATGGGAATAATGCAGGTTTTAATGCTGTGAGTGACGTTGCTATTCCAAGCATGAAAAGAATGAAAAGAATATTAGTATTGTGAGGGGTTAATCACGTCACCACGGTTCCTTGGTCAAATTGGGTATTGCCATGAAAAAAAAAAGGTTGTTTTTTTGTTTCAATAGGCATGTTACAGCTTAAACATGAGACCTGGCAAATGAAGATGTGCATTACATGAATTTAGGATATATCTGGTTACCTTTGAAGTAAAAAAGCCCAGAAAAAAACTCTAAAGGCCTTTGACAGTAGGGCTTTTTGTTGTAAATAGGCTCATATAAAATACTAGTGTCCAGTTTACAAACACACCACATGCCACTTTAAGACATCATACTGATGCCACACATTTCTGCTGACAGACACTTGTGAATTTGAGAAGACCATATGCTGTGGGCCCTTTGCTGTCCTAGTACAGCATAAGTATGACATGGCTTGAACCATACGACACAAAGCATCTGTGTGTGATGGTGTAAGGAGTCATTTGTGTATTGCAACATTCTTGCTGTTTTGCCTATTGGTGAAAAAACACAGTGAGTTTAAGGATTTTTGTATTGCATTTCTGTAAATGTATGCCCAGAAACTAGAGATCCGTACCATTCAGAAGGTGTAATGTTTGTCTATGTCTGTTCAAGTGTTTGCTGCCCAACAACCATTACAGCCATGCTTTTTCAGATCCCAAACTCATTGTATCCCATTGTATCATTCAAGTAGGTGAGACTGAATACAGTTTTTATACAGAGGGGATAATTCCACATTGTTAAACTGCCTGTTGAATGAATCGTGTGCTGATTTGGTCATCTGGTCTCTATTCATCTATTATATTTCTATATGGTTCGTAATGTAGACCTTACAGTTCCTATGATTCAAAGATCATCCCTCACTCCTCTACACACTCCACAAACCCAGCACGGTGCGCAAACAATTTCCGTAGTCAGTTTTAGGCCTCAATTATAATTTGGATTTTCCTTGTCTACCTGCATCTCTTCTCAGTCTCACAAATCATCTTAGCGACAGGGATATGAAAGTAAAGCTCTTATGAATCTGAAGTGATAATTATATTTACAGAATTACAATGTCACATGTACCAAATATATTAGATGTCATGTGACTGCAGTATCTTCTTTGATGACAATAGGCTTACAAAAACTTACCAAACAACTTTTGTCATGTTTTTAAAAATTTGCTGTAGCTCCTCCAAAAAGTCTTCCAAAGTTGAATACTTCCAAAGCCCATTGACAACTTGACTTTTTCCACAATAATCCTTCAAAGTGTGGTGTAGAGGCTGAACCCGGGGCTCTGTCAGGACCAGGACTATCCTATGGAACTATGCTGCCTTGCAACCTCTAATGAAGTTTAGCTCCCCTGATGGACATAAGGATGAACCTCAGAAGCACCCCAGGGTAGGATGATATCAGAAGAGAGGTAGGTGATGTGTTGCGAGACCACTGGGAGAGCACAGCCGGCTGGAGGGGGAGGAGCCAGCAATTAGTCATTGTTCAAATCACATCATTCAAGCGAGGATGACTCTTTGAAACCACACCCCCTACCCATGTCCCACCCACACACACACACACACACACTCGCTCTTTCATCTGTCAGTCAACATGTTGTTACAACAGGTCTCATTTTGATATAATGCCACACACATATAGGTCACCATACTGGACGTTAATCTTTGACTTTATTTTTGTTGATCTTTATTATGTCAAATTTCAGTGTTTGCATTTTAACATTACATTTGGACCTATGCTTTTGCCTGAAGCACTTTTATGTTCAGAGGCTGACGGAGGCTAAATTAAAACCTTAAATACCAACATAGTTTCACAACGTCATTTGGTCAGCGTGATCTTCCCAGTTATCGGTTCAGTGAATGTAAAGCATTTAATAATGACGTACATTTCAAAGGAGATAACATCCGTTATTTAGAAAAGCTCATGTTGATTAAATCAATAGACCTATCGGTCACTATGCAGGGGCCTGAAGCCTGGCTTTTCTGTCTCACAACTGTGGCTCACTTTATAGCAGGTAGATCACCATGGTAACTGAGGCTGCTCGAAAGCAGGTTATCGGATGAAAAGGGATAAAATCCCGCCTGCTCACTAATCAAAAAAAGTGGCATCATCACTCCTAGAGTATCCCTTGGACTTTTCAAAGTAAATGTTAATTCCATTAACAAAACCAGATATGAACAAAAACTTTGCAATCAAATGAAAAAATAAGTGTTAGCAGCGTTAACAGAGAGTAGGAAGGCCCCTTTGCAATGGTGTTTAGAGACCGACAGAACACGTTTGCTTTTCATGTGGATTTATTATATTAGAGTTATAATAAATGTTTGTAGAGTTTCCAGGCGATTTGCCCACTTTGGCTATAAAAGAGGGCTCCTTTCAAATAGCAGCTTACAATAGCTGGCTATTGGCAATGGCAATAATGAATGAAATTTATTTCATTGCTCACCTTGTGGTTGGGGTTTGGGAAGCCAAAGTTACACACAGTGAGGATAATCTCTTCCTTTCTATCGAAATGGTATATTGATGAAATTTGATGGTAAGGAATTGGAAGATTTTGTGTCCTATCTTGATAATAGTACCAATTATCTGAAGTTTTCATTTGAAAGTGATTTGAACAGTGTGAACTTCTTGGACCTAACAATCTTTAAGAGCCATGGCAATATTATCTAGACGATTTGCCAATAGGGGCTAGTCTTCTGATGCAATTCAAAATGCCTCAAATTACCATTTGAGGCCACTACCATATACCATACGAGACCACCTTGTTAAACCCTTTTCAAGACCTGATCGTTCTAATTGGTTATCACCAAAAAGTAACTTCAGATGTGGGAATTGTGCACATTGCAATAACACATCTAGTTGTAAATATTTGAAACACTCAGTGACTGGAAAGAAATACCACATCAGACATCAGTTTATCAACTTGTGGCGCCTCCACCCACCACTGCTCCCTCACCACCAAGAGAGGGAGCCATATACAAGGACATTGGCCCTTTAAGAATAGTTGTCAGTTGGGGACGGTAGTGGATGGGGCCTACCTACACTACCAATTACTGGGAACGTGGCAGTAACCCAGCTGACGCCCATCACTACTCAAGACTCAAGCCAGACTACATAGAGCAGGGTCTAATACAAATAAAGAAACCAGCAACATGAAGAACTGTGGTGATAGTGTAATTGGTGGAGGTCCTCCCCTGTCCTTGGTACTCTAGGGTTGTTTGTGTGTGAAAAGTGTGTGGCAGAGCACCCTGATGAACACATTGATGCTTGCACACTACACATGAGGACACACACACACTTAGTCGTGGTAGCTGTCACTGAGGTGGGTTGTCCTGCACCACAAGTCAACTTTAGGAATGGGCTACAGCAAATAACACTTCTTAACCGAAAGAAGTCAGTGGAGAGTTTGCTTACCTGGGCTGATACTTGGACAACCAGCTCAGTGGAGATCTATACATTGATGAGGCGGTGAAAAAGGCCTCTATGCAGCTGTACTTCCTCACTTCCAGCCAGGAACCAGGCTACCTACTGAGGACCAGTTAAACATTTACAGCACAGTTAAGACTGTGCCTGCAGTATGGGAGTGTACTCCCGGAAGGCTGCACAAAGAATCAGCAAGCAGCTATAGATGGGGTTAAAAAAGAGCTGTGGAAATAATAACCAAGTTTAAGGGCATCCCATTGCAGCTTCCTGACCTACAGATGTGGCGAGAACAGGCCACCGGCAGTCTAGTCAAGCGCATGCACCAGACTGAGTATCCACTCCATGACCTTCTCCCTCCAAACAAGGGAGAGAGGATTGGCCAGCTTCTCTGACAAGATCTACTGGCAGAGATGAAGGCAAGGAGACTGAAAAACTCCACCATACCAATTGGCATTAGCCCTTTTTAATTAACTGTATACTGTGCATAATAAAATGTTTGGATTGCAAGCCAGAATGTTAACTAAACTCAAACTCAAACTAGACCCTGGTCACTTGGCCTCAGTATTGGAAATGAGGCAGATAGTCACAAATCATCTTTAGGAAAGAGGTGATCACTATAGGCGTGTCCATTCAAAGAATATACTACGTTGCAGAAAGTGTTTAGATCTTTCTACAGGCAGCCTACATAGATTGGTGTAGGTTAGGAGAATGACCTTGGTTATGCAACAATAGTAGTTTAAATTACTTCCTCTGAACACTCAGCTCATAACCACCTGCGGTTGGTTGTTATGTTAAAACAGCTGAAAACAATGATAAACTGGCCAGGAAGTTCTCAAATATGATGCAGCAACAAAGCTCTGCTTTTGTGCTGCCATAATTGCACTCATGAACGGGATGTTTGTCTTGGGGTCCACAGGTCATTTGGACAACAATAAGGAATATAGCAGGTGGCATACATAGCTGATTCATTGAACTGACGAGACAAACAAGAATTTACTTTTTCTTGCCAGTTTGGATCTTATCAGTTTAGCTTGTAACGCTTTTGTTAATGCTTATTTGTGCTACTATGATAATAATGCTTGTTCATAGTGTTGTGCTCTGCTGAATGGGCCTTAATGGAGCCAGTGGAGTAAATCCTCCCATTAAGAGGAATTCATATGTTTGTTTTGTTTTAGTATGTTTTAGCATTTATTTTAAACAATATCTGTTGTTTTTTTCTTTGCCAAAGGTAGAATAACAAAGCATATTGTGTGTGAGAGTGGTATTACACAATAATTTCAAAACCCTTTTGTTTTTATTTTTTGATTTTACTTATCATTCTGTGCCTTACTCAAAAATAACACAATCAGAATTTAATTACACAGTTGTTGATCTCATGGTTTATGAGAGAGTTGTGGAGATAAATAACAAGCTACTGTAATTATTTTAATGAGAAACACACAAGTTCATATAAAAAAGACAGAATTTTCTTTATCTTTTACACAAGATAAAGCTACTAGTATCTAGTATATAAAGAAAAAAAAACTATCAAAAATAGAGTTCTATAATATACACTGACGTGAATAATAATTATTAGTTACATGGCAGAATTAATAAGCTATACATAACATATTGTCAAGCAAGGGTCCATTTCATGTGTGCGTTTGCACTGTGGCCTAGATTCAATCCATTTAGTATGGTGGAGCCTAGACCTTATCCATGCAGATAGGCATTACATCTCACAGAACAAGCATAAATACATGTATAGAATATAATGTCTGTAAAACTGTAAAATAAGTGGCAATAAATTGGACAAACAAACAAAAGACTTGTTTGCACCTACTGTCAATCCTGTATATAGGTTTTGCAGTCACAAATCAATCAACCATATCGGGCACCATCATAGAGGTCCATTGGAGAACTGGCACACGAACTGTTCTTTTAACGTCTAAATATAACCAGGCTAGAAAAAGAGAGATACCTGAAAAAGATTCTTGCGGTGTGGTTGTTGGTCAGATATTATGGCTAGCTAGCTAATAAGCTGGCATTATTTAAACACAAATTTGATCAGATGCATCAGTTCCATGTCAAGAACAGCACAGAAATAAACCATGTTTATTCAATTCTACTGAGATGGCCAAGTCACACGTTTAGAAACGCAACCGAGTGTTCATAGATATTGTTGCTCAAGAGCTGAGAACCTCCAATATGGCTGCCAGGGGATGCATTACGCCACCTGAAATCTCTGTATTGTATAAGTGTCATGTAATTCTTCAACACCAGTTAATTAGGTCAAATGTCTTGTATACCCATTATACTTAAAAATTAAAGTGATTCTAAGGTTTGTGTCTTTAGATCAATCATCTTTCCAAAATATGCTCGTGTCGATTCAATTTTGGCAAGTCAACTGTGCTAATATACATTTTCCTGTGGTACCTACTCTTTTTACTTTTAAAAGGAAACCTAACATTGAGAATTTTAGTTAAAGCTTGGAGCCAACTGTGTCCTATGGCTTCAACAATGAATGCTAACAATGCTAACAAGCCATTTAAGTAGGAACTTTGTCCTTTTTCCTTTCCTTTAGTTGGCATTATTTAATTAAAAAGTAACATCATTAAGTAATCTGTCCCTGTCCTCTGCATGTGTAACATCTAGTCTCTGCCATCCATTGGGCCCTATAGACAGTCTCTCCCTTCTCCGAGTGACTAGAGGGGACTCTCCAGAGGGTAGTTCCTCCTCACTCGGGCTTTCCTGCTCTCCTGTTTCAGCTTCAGAGTGCGGAGTTTCTGCTGCCGGCGTTTCTCTCTGTACCACAGATTCTCGCAGTACTCGTCCACATTTAGACTATTGGTCCCAACCATGTGCAGGTCCTTGTAGCCCCTTAGTGGAAGCTGAGGGTGCTGGGGCAGCCAGGAGTTCCTGTGTCCTGGTGGTGGAGGTGGTGGATGAGGAGGACCTGCTTGGCCAAGCTGCCCAGAAACCCCTACCCCTCCTGGGACAACCCTCCCAGGGATCATAGGGCTTAGAGCGGGTCCTGGGGCCAGTTGGATTGGACTGTGGTTCTGTTGGTAGTGGGCTGAGTGGAGGTTGTGGTTGGGGATGACATGGAGGCGGTATCGGGCCAGAACTTGGGAGTATGAGTGCTCCTGGCTGGTGCAGGTGTAGCGGCCTGTGTCGCCCAGCTCCAGGCGTTGAACCAGCAACCCTCGCTTCATGTAGAGGGAGCGGTCATTGTTGCTCTGAGGAAGCTGAGAGGAGAAAGAGGGTGAGATAGGGAAGGAGAGAAAGTGAGAGTTGAGTCACTTCTACATCGCTGTTGTCGTGTGACAATTGCAATTGTAAATTGTAACTCCAATTTTAGGGATTTTCATGTTTTAGTTTGATTCCCTTACAAAATAGGTCAGTAGGTCAAAACCTATTAGGCTGTGTGTTTTGGAAATATTTTGTAGCTAGCAGGTATAGTCCCTAGAGTTAGGGTTGTAGGAGTTGTTGGTGGTGAATAGGATGAGATGTTCTACAATCTACATTTATATACAGATAATTAACTGTAATGTCATCATAAACAAGGTCCTGGTGAGGGAAGGACCTGTGTGTGTGTGTGTGTTAGACAGTATCAGTTAAATGATAGCTGATAGCACCAGATAATCTAGTTGCCCTTAGATAAAGTTGTATAACAGCATTAAATCTTCCCCTTCACTGTTTTTATCACCTGTTAGCTAAATCCTTAGACTGTTAAGGATCACATTGGACTGGGGCCCAATGTGATACCTTTTCATGGGGCCCAAAATCTCTGTCTGCGCCCCTGTCCCATCCTCTGTCCCACTTTGAGACATCGCCCACTGAAGTTTGCGGATGGACAGAAAACAGGAAAAAAGTCCCGCTCACCTCTCTGCTTTCGTAAATCTGACTGAGAGTTTGCTGCTGGGTCTCTGTGTGCTGTGTCGACCACCTGAGCTTGGCCTGTGGCGACCTAGGAACACACTCCAGGAAGGTAGAGTTTCCCTCCACACCGTACACCAGCTTAGCCTCCACAGAGTCTGAATCTGACGAAGAGAAGAGAGACAGTGAAAAAATAAACAACATTTTTTAGTATTAGATGTGGTTAGTCAAATCTGAAAAAGAAACAGAGGAACAAAAAGAAAGGAAAATATTTAGTATATTTTGTCTCTCTTGGCACTGTACAAAACAGCCTTATTAAGAAAAGAAACAAAAAGGAAAACAGATGGGAATGGGGAAAAAAATCAAGACAGATATTTATAATAACATTTATATAATTATTTATATCATATTATAGCCATTAATTAATGGTAATAATCACTATTGCTGTTGACCTGCCTGGGAAACAGAGAAAACTGCAGTTGCAAAATATATCCATTAGAGTTTGCCCTAATACTGCTAGCAGAACAGAGTGGTACTAGAAGATATTTTACATATACTGTATATATATTATATAATATGTACACATTAATGGAGTATGAGTGTTCAGAAAAGTTTTGTTTGACAATGAGTTATCCATATTCTGAAAAAAAATGACTCCTTCAAAATGAATGATAATAAAAAATGAAAACATGATGGTACTGTTTAAAGCAATGGTTCTCAATCCTGGTCCTGGAGTACCAGCGTCCTGCTGGCTTTCTGTCCTACCAGGTTGTTAATTGCATTCACCTGGTGTCCCAGGTGTAAACCAGTCCCTGATTAGATGGCTTGAATGAAAACCAGCAGGGCGGTGGTACTCGAGGACTAGGATTGAGAAGCACTGGTTTAAAGAATTGTATAATTCATTGGTTTACAAAATGAAAACACACAGACTGGATCCTCTATATTTTAGATGTACTGAATGATGAACTTCACTTCATTTTTCCTTTCCCAAATAGATGTATACCATTTTGAAATAGAGATTCTCAAATGATACTGAACATCATTATAAAATCGTCTTATTGGTTTTTGAATTAAGACTGCTTAGTGATTTGTTTCATTTTGTCCTTCTGATATGAATGTGAAGGTGTCATGGGTATTCGCTCAGAGATTCCTGCACTTCTGCAAGGCAATCATACATAAACAGGACTTTTACTCTCCTGCTATCCCGTGGCTGGTCATGTTCAGACCTATTTCCAGTGCACTATGTCCTCTCTAGCTATAATTTGAATGGGGTCTTATGGAGATGTTATAGAGCCGCCAGCCAAATAGCCGTCCCAGTATAAGATTTTACATTCCATCCCTGCAATGGCACTTAAAACATGTCATTAATCACAGTGGAAGTGGAAAACTACTGTAAAGGAACATTCCAACCTAAGATACTATTATATATCATCAATATGTGATGTTCAATTCATTCCAGGAGTTATTTTGTGATGAAGTGTAGTAATTTATCTTTTTGTTGTATCCACTTTCCCTCAGCCTGCCTTCAGTTAATGATTTCCAAGTTTCGCAGAATGGCTTTCGACAACCCCCACTTGCTCAACTTGTTATATTCAGCTGGGTTTTTACATGTAGGTGGAGGGAGCAATATCGATAGTGACAGTAAACTGCAAGAAAACAAGTTTCCAGTTGAGAAAAAGCAATTTGCACCCCTTACTCTGGTCTGTTGAGGCTACTGTCAGTGGAGAAATGAGTATCTCTTCCTGTACAATGGATTTCTCCCTGTATGATTGTTGAACATCAGTACAAAATAGTGAGTCTAGAAAGAAGCCTTTGCTGATGTTTACCGTTGATGTTTTTAATCACTGAACATGCAACTGTAAATGTAAAACTACACCACCAAACAACAAAATTGTTTTCTGAAGGTGTTAAAGTGGTTTAGGGTGGATTTTTCCTTTAAGTAATGCTAACCAGTTATTCTGATTATGTCATTAATGACAGGAAAATGTTTGAAGGAAGTTTGAATTGGCACAGTTCATCTGTACGAGACTGTGGAAATCCTCACCGTCCTCAGTGATTGGACACTGGCTCCAGGGGTCTCCATACTTGACATCCTGTCTCCGCGCCCGCCTGACGCAACACACACACATGGACACACACACACACACACACAACAGTTAGATAAGAGGAACCAACTATAATCTGGTGTGTGTCTGCATAAGTGTGTGTTTGTTGATTTCATGCTTGCATATTTGCGTGTGAAGGTGAGTGTGTGTGCGATGTGTGAGAGTACATGTGTGCATGCCTGCTTGATGCACTTAAGTATGTAAGTGTTTGTGCATATGTGCAAGTTTTTGTGTGTGTGTGTGTGTGTGTGTGTGAGAGAGTGTGTGTGTGTGTGGACAGTAGCCCCCTCAGTTAAATGATAGCACCAGATAATCTAGTTGCCTTTAGATAAAGTTGTATAACAGCGTTAAATCTTCCCCCCCACTGTTGTTACTGGGCTTCTGCCTGCTCTTTAGGGGGTGAAAATGGAGAGTTAAAGTTGTTTTGAATGAAGAAACGCTGAGCAATAACAAGCTATAAAAATATAGAATGTTGTTTTAGCCATAGTAAAGAGAGCTGTCATATCTCTCTCCTCCTTGTGCTGTCGTTTACTTCTCGTAGGTTGTAAAGTATCTGAAGGTCTCTCTACCTCTGTCTCTATTTCTTCACCCTTTCTTCCATTCCTCCCTCTCCTTCCCTCCTTTCTCCCTTCTT
>OOFE01046838.1:0-17350 GCA_900323365.1 Monocentris japonica
TGACAGGAAATAACGCAAAAAAGCAATTTGCCCTGATGGAGGGATGGAGGGGAGGGAGGGGAGGGAGAAGAGGATGAAATGGGCTGTAGCACTGTAGCGGTGATCCAATGGGACTTTAACACATTTTAGCAGTTGTCTCTTAAAGAGGAGATTTTGACACAAGCAGATCATGTGACCACACCGACATCATCGCTGAGGTCACAAGTTCCCTCAGTCAGAATGGACGGATGGCGGGCAGGAGCAGCAGACAAACAGCGAGGCTAATAAACTGACAGGAAGGACGGAGGGCCGACAGGCAGAGAAGGCATCAAGTTTGATTATTGGGCTCTTAGCCCTGATGCCCTTTACCTCTTCCCTGCCATCTGTTTGTGATGTTTCCTTAATGAAACGCCGGTAGCCGGGCCCATTCCGGATCTATCCGGAGAAGAGTCTTAGCTGGCGAGCACCGACGTTGATCAATAGCCTGTAGAGAAAGACAAGCGGAGCCCCCCCGGACTTTCAGGGGCTTTAATGGGGAGGGAATGGCACCGGGCGTAGAAAGAGCAGAGGTGTGCTTTTAAAGGCCGGCCCAGTAATCATGGCAGAGAGAAAAAAGCTCTGCGAAGACAAGAGGAAAGTGGCGGGTAGAGGCCAAGAGAGGGGATCGGAGAGAGAATTATGGCTCGAATGAGACTAAATGGTCACTCAAGGTTGCTGGCTGCGGCTCGGTGGGTTTGGCCCCGCAGACAAGCTGTTGTTTTTGGGGGTTTTTTTGTTTAAAATAGACTGACTATTGACTTTTGAGTTTCGAACGTGAGCAACACCAGGCCACTTCACAAATCCAAATGCATTTTCAACGGTTCCCTGTTCGAAGCGAACTTCACATCGTATCACTAACATTAGAATTCAATGCTGAAGAATTTGCTACTGTGTAGAGTTGGACCGATCTTTCTTAAAATAGCAGGCAAACACTGGCCTTTTATTCCATGTTAGATATCAGCCAGTTTATGTTGTCATGTTCGTTTGATTACATATTTATTGATTTGAGTACATATTTATATATTTATAGTCATGATTGAAATATATAGAAATTATATTATAGAAATTATTATAGAAAGTTTTTACCATGCAATCCTTATTTAATCAAAATGCCTTTCCTTAACTAAAATAAAGGATCTACATTTACCAATTGCACATGTTTTTAGAGGATTTTGTGCATGTAGTAAAATGAAAATCGTTTAAAAGGAATTAGTGCAAATCTTGCATTAAAATCAACTAGGTAAGTAGAATCAGGTGGAAATAAATGGGTATGAAGTTAACCAATCAGAGGTCAGATCTGTGTGGAGGAGGTTTTGTGGCGCTCCCATAAATGCAGGTGAGAAACCTTGGTCAGTTTGGTGTTACCATGCAGGTGAAAGAAAAACACTATGCTGCGAGCTAAGGAGGCCTCAGAGGACCTCAGGAAGAGAGGAGTGAGGGAGCATCAGTCTGAAGGTTAGGAAATCATATGGAAAAGATTTGTTGTGATTTGTTGAGTCTGTTCATGTGAGACCTCAAACCTCACTGAGTTATTTGAGTTCTGTGAGCAGGAGAGGGAGAAAATCCCTCCAGGAAGATGAAGAGACTGATCAGTGATCAGTGGCTCAAGGAGACGTTTACTCCAAGTCATCACTGCTAAAGGGGGAGCCACAGGTTATATAGACTGAAGGAGTTCACATATTTTTGCACACAGGGATATCTGAGTTTTTGTTAAATCAACAACTTTTGGGAAATAAACAATTCAAGTTGATCATTTATTTGTGTGTGTTCTTTATTTGGCATATCTTTATGAAGAGTAGACGTTTAGATTTTATAAGGTTATTCCTCTATAGTATTAGATATAGAAATATAGAAAAAATGACTTTCAAGTAATGAAATAACAATGAAAAACTTTCAAGCATGACTGTACTACATGGTTGTCTATCGGAAGCCCATAACCTGAAATGACGGTTATGAGACATTTTGATCAGTTTCTACTGTATTGTTATTGTTATTATTATTACTATTGTTATTGTTGTTATTTGTGTTTGTGTTTGCTTATTATAATCATCTTAGAGTTTTAGTGTCCCCTGGTCTGAACGCTGTTTCAGAGGCTTTTTAGAAAAAAAACGGCATGAAAATGGTCAAATTTAAACTGTGGGCAGCTTCAATCCAACCAGTATCGGCCTTCAAAAACCCCTATCGGTTGAGCCCTAGTGTGTATATCTACATGTGAGGGAGAGAGACTCAGGGAGATAGCATAAATGTTAAATCCTATGGCCGGGGAAAAGCCCCAGGGTACTCTTGCCTTCCATTAACAGGGTGTTAGGCACCTGACGCCAATAAAATGCCCCTTGGACTGAGGCAGAGCACTTTGCCAACAGTTGAGGAGATTGCTGCAGACGAGACTCTATCCTTTTCTCTGGCTCTGTGGCTCAGAAGGCTTGAGGTCTGTAAGGAGGATTAAGAGAAGTCTATCAGTCCTTTTCCAGCACCGCTGGCAGGTGGAGAAAGGGGGGAAAAAAAGAGGGTAATACATTGGATGGTGGAGGGAGGAGGATTATGGCACATTTTTACCGGCAATAGTATATTAGTTGGGTTTGTGCAAAGTGTGACGCGTGCTGGTTTTCGTCACGTTCAAGATGTCACCAATCATTCAATTCATCACTGTTTTTAAAATCAGGCTGGAAATCCTACATCAAAGCTTGCCCCCGGTGGCGTCTGCAGTATCTTCTGAGTCGCCTCTGGCTTAAGTCGATTGTGACAGCAGCTTTGACTCTGAGTCCAAATCTCCAGTGCATTCGCATTTGATTGTTGCTGTGATCTCAAACAGCTCAATCAATATTTGTGAATTCTCTGAATAACTCTCTCCCAAAGCTAGAACAAGAGAACCAAGTAGTAGTGTAATGTAGTAACCTGAAATTGTGCCAATGGCAATGAACCGGAGACTGATTTTGGACTCAGAGGTCCGAACCACTAAATGGGTCCGTGTCTCAGCTCTTTTCTAGTGCTACATCTCATCTCACTGAACGGAGGAACTCAAATCCATGGAAAGAAAACTGGAATTGTCATCACGGAGTCTCGAGACACAACAGTAACCCGGCGTTCACCTGCGAGCTACTCGGTTCGGTGGGTCACTCTATTCTGACCGATTGCGGGAGGTGTCGGGGGCTCCCATCGCATCTCCATGGTGGTCTGTTTTGGTGTTGCTTTTCATTATGTTGCACCATTTCGATGAGTTAACAATTTCATTACTCTCAGTGGAGAGTTTTAGTGTCCCGTGATGGTCTGAATGCCGTTTCAGAGACTTTTCCCTTTTGACAACTTTTGACAAGAATACAAAAATAGCCAAATTTGAAGATGTTTAATGTTGGCAAAAGCTATTGTCAGCTTCAAAACAACAACATCAGCGACGGCCCTATCAGATGAACCCTAGCTGACAGCGATTCACAGCGAGGAGGAGACGAGTCTGGAGTCTGGTGTCGTGGTTTGACGCACTGAGAAACCAGCAAAGAACCCTGCTGAATATACGTTTGTCATCATCTGCAGACAACTCTGTCTAAATAGAGAAATAAGAAGGAAAATATAGAGAGAGGGAGAAAGAGAGAGAGAACAGCACCAATCAGGTTTGCTGTAGTTGGGCAGTATTTCCAAACCCTTTGATATATGAAATACATTGTTCTTGTCCATAAAGGGGACTAACAGACCCGCTATTCTCTTTCAATGCAATATTTCATGACAACAGTCACCTGTGATTGGACCTGAATACAAATCTGTAGTAAAGTAAAAGTAAAAAGATATTTGGCTAGTACATGAAAGTTCATATGTCCAGTATACATGTATGTGTGTGCTTTACTTATTTGATTCTTTGTTTAAATGTTAAACAGAACAATGGCAGATTAATCAAGACATTTTAAGTGAAGAGTGACCTGGTCATCTTGCTCTCTCTCTCTCTCTCTCTCTCTCTCTCTCTCTCTCTCAGCAGATGCCCCCGGAGAGGGAGAGAGGTCGTAAAAGACAGAAAGAAAGAAGAAAAAACAAAAAAGAGGAGGAAGACGACAGACAGCAATAAGAAAGGATCAGTCGTCCTGTGCGCCTCGTTGCTGCAGCAATTAAAGCCAGGACTTTGTGTCTGTTTATAGGAAAGGGAAAGATGGAGAATTGATCGCTTCCCCTCAAGCCACGGAGTCGGAGCTTCCTAAATGCCAAAAACAAACACAATATTCTGACGCTCATATGCGCGCGGCTACGGAAAGGCATTCGAACAGAGATGGTATAGAGCGACGACCTCCCTTTTGGAAATGTCATGCGGGGATATTTGAGGGGGTAGAGAGTTTAATGAGAGGGATGGCTAATGGTATGAAAGGCTATGGTTTCTATATCTGCAGAGGAAAGGTCTTTTCATTGTGGTTGGGTTACAGAGCAATGGCCTCTCCTAAACACATGCATGTCCATACATGCAGCAATTTACTGTAAGCAAGTAAGTGCATGTAAGTAACCCTTATTTTTTCTTTCCAATCCATACAGTCTATGTAACGTGTTGAAGCTGTCGGCTGCATATGTTATATATAGCGACAGTTGATATAACAACAGTCATATTGTATTTTTCTGTACTTTTGCTGCTGCAACAACTCAATTTCCCCATGGGAACATAAAAGTTTCATCGATATTTTTATAAGTATCGATAAGCACGCACACACATGCACACAAAGGATCCCACATGGACAAACACGCGCACGGTGCACGCTCAATATGACAAGCATACGCCGGCACAAAGGCTATCACACATTCATGCAAGAACACATAGCTTACACAGGTAGAGTGTACATTCAACCAGATGCACACAAAGATGCACACACTTTCTTTCTCTCCCTCTCAGCCAAACACACAGGCTCCGGTTATTTAAAGAAGTCCAATCAAACATAATGTTCAACATAATCTCTCTCTCCAGTTTCATTAACTTGTCTTTCTGGAGAAAAGCAGGTGAGATGAGGGCTGATGGGGACCTCCCACGCCTCCGACAGCCCCGGCCAATGGGCTCTGACGCAGTGCTGCAGCAGCCTCTAGTGGCAGGTTGTGGGTTCATGTGCTCTATACCTTTAATTAGCTGGAGTCGGCTTGAACCAGGGTCAAAAATGAACTGTGGCAAAGGCTAATTCCCCCCAGGTCAAATGGAGATATTTGGGCTTTTAAGGTGTCAGGAGGAACATTCTGCTCCACAAATAACCCTCGGCATACATGGTAGATCGGTACAGCAAGCACTAACACTGCCAAGGTTAGGGGTTCTATTCCCTAGAACAAGGCACTAACACTGCCAGGGTTAGGGGTTCCGTTCCCTAGAACAAGGCACTAACACTGCCAGGGTTAGGGGTTCCGTTCCCTAGAGCAAGGCACTAACACTGCCAGGGTTAGGGGTTCCATTCCCTAGAACAAGGCACTAACACTGCCAGGGTTAGGGGTTCCATTCCCTAGAACAAGGCACTAACACTGCCAGGGTTAGGGGTTCCGTTCCCTAGAGCAAGGCACTAACGCTCCCAGGGTTAGAGGTTCCATTCCCTAGAGCAAGGCACTAACACTGCCGGGGTTAGGGGTTCCGTTCCCTAGAGCAAGGCACTAACACTGCCGGGGTTAGGGGTTCCGAACCCTAGAGCAAGGCACTAACACTGCCGGGGTTAGGAGTTCCGTTCCCTAGAGCAAGGCACTAACACTGCCGGGGTTTGGAGTTCCGTTCCCTAGAACAAGGCACTAACGCTACCGGGGTTAGGGGTTCCGTTCCCTAGAGCAAGGCACTAACGCTGCCAGGGTTAGGGGTTCCATTCCCTAGAACAAGGCACTAACGCTCCCAGGGTTATGGGTTCCACTACCAAATGTCATGTAAACATGTTTCACTATGGGTAACGTGAGATGTAATCCATGGAGAACGGTATTTGCGTGGTATTGATGTGTCTCTTAGTGTGTGCCTGTATTTTGTTGTCTATATCTTACCAAACATGCAGGAATGCAAACACACAGCACAATGCCCTGCACAACCCAGCTTCATTTTCCACCCAAGCTTTTATGTGCATATCAAAGCCGTCCATCAAAAATGAATAACTACCTCTCAAAAACACTAAAGCTACAACAAAGAAGCTCTCATTGAAATGTGAGGCATGGCAGAGAACAGTAGCCGAAGCCAACGAGACAGTCGGGCAGGAAAATAATATTAATGAAAACCTGAGAGAGCTGTAACCAAGCGTGATGCTGACCCTATGTCAGTCCACTCTGACTGACCCCACTGGAAGCTGGCAGAGGACCAGAAGTGGATCGGTTGCATCACCCGCAGCATCCTCAATTAAACAGGGATGAACAGGATCTGGAAGCTGTATAGCTGCACATTCAGATGATCTCTCTTTAGTGCTACGCTCTCCATTCATGACTGTGGCATTCAACTGTGACTGTAAATATACAATTGTCTCTGACCCACATGCATTACAGAACAATGAAATAAACCAATGCATTCAACTAAAAAAGGCATTTTACTCTCATTATGACTCACTTTGCCTTAATGTTCCTGAGGTTCACACCGAATGCTAACCATCACCTCGAGCAAAACATTCATTTCTGGTAGG
Source organism: Monocentris japonica (assembly GCA_900323365.1). Lineage (NCBI taxonomy): Eukaryota > Metazoa > Chordata > Actinopteri > Trachichthyiformes > Monocentridae > Monocentris > Monocentris japonica. The sequence continues at coordinate 6,606 of OOFE01046838.1, forward strand.
CATAGACCGATTTATGGTTTGCTGACATACGGGACTGATAGTGGTCTTTTATTAAATATTGGCTATCTTCCGGTCGTCTTGTCCACCTCTGATATGATTGAGGTTCTGCCCTGACCGCAACTACATGGAAATTGTTACCCAGGGGTTTCGATTGAGAGTTTCAGAGGCTTTTTCCATCTTGATAAGAATAAAATACAGGGGGAAAACAAGGAATTCTAGTATTTTGACATTTGACATGAAAACGGTCATCGGCATCGGCTTTCAAAGTGCCGTATCGGTCAAGCCCTACTCTCTGGCAGGTACAACGGACCTCTCTGATTTAATTGCAAACCTGTGCTTATTTGTCACGAAACGACCAGTCTGGCTTATTTCTCTGCCTTTATTCCTGAGTGCATGGCGTGGCATGCTAATAAGCTAATGCAGTCCCGCTGTTACCGCAATTACAAGTGTGTACGGCTGCTAATGGAGGGAAGTGGGGGCTAGCATCAGGGCTAATAGAAACAGGTGATTGCCAGTGCTGCTCTCTGTCTGTACAGGGCAGAGAGGAAGTCTTTAAAGTGTTGAGCCATGTAAAAGAGTGAAGAGGCTAATGTTCTCATTCCTTCAACTTGTTTACCCGCTTATTCATTTTCAGGATGATAGTGCATCGGAACCTATCCCACCATGCATTGGGCGGAAAGCAGGGAAACGCTGTGGACAGGTCGCCGGGGCTAATGTTCTCTGCTTCATGAAATTTAAGAACCAAGGGGAATGCATTTGTATACATGTCTTTTTTTCTTTCCTTCTGTTTGTATTTTGCTCTCATGATGTTGTTTTTTCCTCCTCCTTCGTCTTTCCTTAACGCCCCCCCCCCTCCATGTTATCAAATTCGGTGGTGTGGCATGCCAGTCTGTCACAGCAAATGGGCTGTTTTTATTTCAATTTCACAAAATTGGATTTTAATGAATTCTGCAATGAATAACCAACCAAGAAATTATTTTCCAATATCCTCCCATGATATTCTGCCATCCCTCTGTATTAGTGGAATTAATACTTGGAGCGTGCTGGAGATGCTGCATCAGGTGATGCAGGATTTGATTAGGAGCTTAAAGTTTTCAGCAAATCAGGTGTGGGACACAATCATGTTTTCTTTTTTTTAATCTAGGAAAAAGTCCCTCAAGCAGCAGAATACTAAATTGCTAGGATTCGATTAGCACACAGGGCAAGTGCCTTCTCTCAAAGCATTTTTGAGGACACATGCAGTAGTATGTCTGTCTTTGAAGATGTGGTGAACATCTAACAGTTCTAGCATGTACATTTGAACTGAACAGGGACTTGCTGTTGTTTCCAGTCCTTTCAAGACCCCTTGAAATCCCTGATTGTGCAGCAGCCTTGTCTGACAAAATAAAGGACCAAGTGTTCTGCATACAAATTGTGATGACTTGACTAGGTTGTCTGGGGTGCCTGTAAGGATTAAGCCTGACAAAGCTAAGTCAAGTCAGAATCTTGTCAAAGGTCAAAACCACAAAGGATGCACATACTTGACAATGAAATTCAATATATGCACCCTTACAACATTGCATAGGAATCTATATCCAACAAGCAGATATATGACCAACACAATGAAAATCTTTGACAAACCACACAAAAAATTTGAAATGAAACAACAATTATATTGAAAATCACAAAGAATCAGTATAAATACTTGTGTGTGTGTCGGTGTGAGTGTGAGAGAGTTCACAGTCCAGCCCTCAATAAATGCAATTCACTAAAGTAGAAATCCAACAAAAAAATCTGTTCTGGATTTACCAAATGATTGTTTCGATTCCACAGTTCAAGATAACAAAAATAATAATATCCAGCAGAAATAGTTCAATAACTTGCAAAAAGAATAAATCAAAAAGTCAACAACAGAGGTCTGTTTGACACCACTGTCGTGGACACAGTATTGCACAACTTCTATGTTGACGACATTGAGAAATAAATGGGAGGTTTCAGATTAACAAAGTGGATTTGCACCAGTTGGGTGGTGCTGGCAGCCATTACGAAGGAGGAAAGGGCAAAAGAAGTAAAGGACCTGGAACTAGATCAAGATTCGCTCCCCTTAGAGAGAGCATTAGGAGTTCAATGGTGTTTCCAACCCGACTGCTTTAAGTTCAGAATTGTCATTCAAGACAGAAGTGGTATCCCCGCCATAGTGAGCTCCATCTACGAACCACTAGGAATATTGGCGCTTGTGGTGCTACCAGCAAAGAAGATCTTGCAAGAAATCTTCTGGATGAATCTCAGCTGGGATGACATTGTGCCAGAACATCTTGCTCAACAGCGGTCTGATTGGATGTTTTAAGCCAGAAGGTTTTGGATAGTCTACATTTGCTCAGCTGCATCATTTCTCCGATGCTAGCGAAGAGGGCCATGGCACAGTGACCTGGTCCAGTGGAATAGCAGAAATCAAGTGTGTTGTCACCGTTGTGATCACTCGAGCCACTCAAGCCTGGTAATGAGACGACTAAGTCCCACAGATTCATAGCCAATAGTAGTATAGAGTATCAGCAGTTCTGAAAGCATCTACACTATCTCAATGGAGTTACATCAGCATTCATATGAATCCTGCTGAGAATACATCAGGTGGAGGTGGAAGGTGGCTTCACAAAAGGATGTTGAACTACAAGTGAAGTCTCAACAAAAGAAATCTCACCATTGATGAGCTGATATAAGCTGAGCTGGAGATTATTTTTCACTGCCAGAAGAAGAAATTCCAGGAGGAAATTGTTGCTCTACAGAAGGGTCAGCCTGTCAAGCCTGTTAAAGATGGAATTCTCAGGGCTGGGGGAAGGCTCAGGAGAGCAGCGATGCCGGAACAATCCAAACACTAAGGATCTACGGGTGTCAGAACTCATCCTTCAAGAGTATCTACCCTTCTGGCGTCATTGCTAGTAGAGGCCAAGTTTGGGAGCTGCGATCTGATCCTGGAACCAATTTCACTGGGACAGAGCAAGAGCTCAAAAAGACTATCCAATATTGGAACACCTGTAAAATAGAAACTGTTCTGCTTCAGCATGACATCAAGTGGATGTTCATGCCCTCCAACTGGCTCTCATCACGGAGGTGTTGGAAACACCGAATTAGGTCCATAAGGAAAGTCTTCAACACCACCCTAGTGTCCAGAAGACACCTAGTAGAAGACACCTTTATGAACAGCCACCCAATTACCTCCAGTGACCCAAATGATCTGGAGGCACTCACCACAAAACACCTTCTACTACTGAGGACTAATCCATCTCTACATCCAGGACTTTTCCAGAAGGTGTATGCAAAATGATGGCGGAAGCAAGTCCAATATGTGGCAGACCTCTTTTGGAAATGGTGGACTAGAGTATACGTACCTGAACTCCAGAACCACCAGAGGTTGTCACATGTGTCACAGAACTTGGTGCCTGGGGACACTGCTTTGATTGTTGGTGACTCTGCACTGAGAAACTCATGGGTTGTAGGCAACATAATCTAGATAGTGCTAGTGCTAGTCTTGTTCAGCGGTTTCCTTTAAAGGCCAAAACCAGCAAACTAGATAAACCCATCACTAATGTCTGTCTTCTCCAACAGGCTGTATGGTAAAGACTGGTAAAGAAGTGCTAGTAACCTCTCGCACCAGAAGAGAAGATTACATTTTGGTAAAAACTGTTATAAGGACTTTAATTATCTTGGCTCCTTGGTTTAAGTGAATTGGTAACTGTTTCTAAGCCTAGAGGACAGTTCGGGGCCAGGGATATGACAGCCAAGCATTAGACTGATCATTTCTCTCACATTATTAAGTGTTCGAGTCATAGTTTTAACACCATCTTTAGAATATGTGTATTTCATGTTGTGCATTTTCTACTATGAGACAACTGTACACCAGTAAAATGTATGTGTACAAATGTATGTGTTAACCTTTTTTTGTGTATAAATACATAAAATGAAAAATGAAAATGAATATTATGAATGTATTTCCATTATCATGTATGTATTTATGTGCGAATGTATCTATGTACTTGCAAATTTATGTCTGCATATAGTGGTGTCATGCTCATAGCAGCATATTTTGGCTTTGGAGAAGAAACCATGGATGTGTGACTGCTACGAGGCCATTTACCTGCCTTCCAGTTACATTCATTAACAGATGCTTACACACACACACACACACACACACACACACACACATACAGAGTGTTATACACACTGTATACCAAGAGAAATTCACTCAATTGGCTACACCAAAGCACACAGCAAGTACACAGCATATGGTCATAGACACAGAGAGACACCCACCTACAAGCACACAATCACACACATACTAGTAGCGACAACAAACCAGCTACAATGGCAAAATGACACCACACGGTATATGTTCATAGTCAGACACACGCTTTCTCTCTCTCTCTCACACACACACACACACACACACAAACAAGTGGACAGCAAGCGTCCGTCTATCTCCAAACAAAGAGGGAAGGGGTTAGGGTTAGCTAGCCTATCTCTTACTGAGTGCTCTATTTCTTTCATTGCTTCTCCTACTAATCAAGGATGTAATTAGTGCTTGCCAGACAAGTGGTTTCTGGTCGAGTAGAAACAATGGCTAATGGTGATGTGAATGGACGTTTGGTGAATGCACTGCTCATCATGCATGCATGGTTAGAGAATAGGGTTCATAGTGACAACAAATTGGGATAGGAAGGAAAATACGGTGCATTAATGAACAGGCACGTGTGTGTTTGTGTGTGTTTATGTGTGTGTAGGGAGGTATACAGTATCTTAGGTCTTGTCTAACAGTGTTGATATTGTTTACTGGTGCATTGCTGCCTAATTACTGTATTTTGGGTGATTGCTTGATGGGTTCTCGACGTTCTGTGCCTACGGAGGAATCGGCAGGCAATGGGAATCTGCAGAGACGGGGGGGCTGTACGTTCAAATGTAATTGTGCAAGGGAAATAATACAGCCACCCTTCGCTCCTTCCCTTCCTTGCTTACTTTCCCCCCTCTTTTCTGTTTGTCATCCCTTCTTTTCTTTCTTCATGTTATTCACGTCATATCAGAAGAAATGGGATGACACCTTGCTCCTACAACTTGGCTTTGGGTTCCTTTCTTAATATTGTATTTGATGCAACATTTTCACACAAAAGCAAATAATGAACTTTCATTTTTATTTGTCAATTTTAAACCAACCACAAACTAACTGCATCAGATATTGCTCGGTTTTTGGAAGTAGAATTGATTGTATTATTGTGAATACCTGATCATTTTTATTTGTATTACCTTGCACACTTCCGCAATTCGACAGGAATGGAAGATATCAGAGCCGACAAAAAAATACCCACATCCTACTTGTAATTACCACAAAGACGCTGGCGTGAAAGGTGTTTCCCAGTCAGTAGCTTGTTTTTACATTAAATCTGACATAACCTGAACGCAGCATCGTTGTATTATTTTGGATGTTCTGTGTTTACTGCACCAACAGAATTTCCTTGAGGGTAAACCTCAAAAAGTCAACCTCAAACTTTGTACCCGCCTTTCTTTTTCCCTCCCTTTCTTCCATTCTTCCTCCGTCTGTAAAGGCCTCCTCCTTCCTCGCTCACTAAAGGCGGTATCAGGTGAGATTAAGTGACTTTGTAAGTCATCAAGGGCCACGTCTTGTAATATTGATCCGGTATACAGGGTGAAATAGGGTGATCATCGGGGAAGTAATTATAAAGCACCCAGGCCAGTATTCTCCTCGCTGTTTATCGGCGCACTCATTAAAAGACATTGGCAGGTGGACTGGGCCTATCTCTCCATTTGCCAGTCGACCACACCGTAAAAGTCAGCGGGTCATGGCTCCTGGTAGTGTGATAAGCGGAGAGAGCCAAATTGGAGGAGGACTGATTATGTCCTGGAGGAGATGTGTGATGAAGCCCTCAGCCCTGTCCAAGCTGTCTACTCCTATTTCATCTGGCACTCCATCTCTTTTAGCCTCGCTCCATCACTGCTCAGTTAACTCTGTCTTTGCTCTATTGGCCTGTCTGCCTGTGTCACGTCTTGTCTCTCTGCCTAAGAGTGACTCGTTCCTTAATAAATGTAATGGAGGGTAAATCCACCTAAACCCAGTTTACCCACCTTTTGTGAAATAGAGCCTTTTTAGACTTAGTCTTAATGACGTAAATTCATTGTATACGTCATAGTATGTAGTATTAAACTGATGTTAAGTTATATGAGGATGAGAAAAGGGAAGGGAAAAAGCATTTTAAAAAGCAGAAATGAATGCTATTCTGAAATAGCATTAGTTGATTTTTGCTGATATTAGTGGTTGTTTGTCTTATGAAGACCGCCAACAGGAAGTTGAACTTAGCTCTATGTCACTTTGACGTACTTGCCTTTATTTACATGGTGGCCATATTTGATTTACATCACATTCTGGTTGGAAATCCTACCCGGAAAACCGTGGAAGACCGTGAAGGATCGAAACGATTGCAAACTTTTTCTTTTCGTTGCACAAACAAAAATCAAAATATACACCAAAATCATCCTTTATCACGGAGAGATCCAAATCAAAAGCTACAGCAACTGGATTGATGTTAACAGTCAGCTGTGTCATGTTGTTGATGTTATATCTCCAAACCAACTAGCTTGAACTCTTATCAGTTAACAGCCTCTGGTTAAAACTGCTACTGTTAAAACTACTCGTCAGCCGCAACTAACACAATGGGAATGGACGCTCTCTGGTGAATCGCTGAGAGAACAGAGCCTCAACTGGCATCAGAGTTGACTGAGCCTCCTCCCCAACAGTGCTACTGTCAAACCCAACCTTCCCCTTAATAATAAACCTGCACCACCACCACCAACAGTTGGATACAGTGGAATGCGGGGCCCCCACTCCTCGCCTGGCCAAACGCCTCGGGGCACTTAGAGAGAGAGCATCAATTAAACAATTCTCTTGGCTTTTGTAGCCAAGGTTTAGTACGCCCATGTTTGCCTTCATGGCAAAATATGGCCGCGGGGCATGAAGCTATCAGACTAGCCTGCTAATGTTTAGAAGGAGGTAAAAAGGTGGACGAGGCTGTGAGCGTGATGGAAGTTCTTGATGTGGTACTGGGTTGGTGAAAAGCATCAGACTACTGTATTTCATCTATTCTGAAGTGAAACAAAGCTTAGTTGCGTGATCTATGTATGGATGTGTATGTTTGTGCTTTTTGTAGTGTCCTGATCGGGTTTCTTGCCCTGGAATGCTTGGCTTCCTTTTGTTATGCCTCCTATCTCATGGTCTTGATTGCTGATATCTTACTTTATTGCCTCAATTGCCTTTTTTTCCAGAATGAGAGCTGCGTCTTTTGCCGGTTAAATAAAAGTTACCAATCAACGAGTTAATTGACATACACAGAATTTCAGATACTAGCTCATGTGAGAAGTAACTCTTGTTTCTCATAACTTGGACATGAGCTATTGACAACTTCAGTATCCCAAATAATACCCTGAATTATTACACATGTAATTGCTCTTTGCAGTATGTCCATTTTGGTTCGATTTATTTGTTTGTTACATAAAACTTACCTCAACTTAACTTTCTTCCTCCCAATTAAAAAAAAATCCAAAGATGTACAGACAGAGCTATTTCCTTTGTTTGCTATAGTACGTAGACGCTAATTAGCCCACCAAATTCAACTGTCATCCTCTGAGTTCAGTGGATTCCAGGGAGAATTGCCCTCCCACAGTGTTTTTCACTGCTGTTTTTTCCCCCCTTGCTTTAAGTGCTTTATTTCAGCTAATGAACAAAGTGCCAGACAATGATCAGTTACACTCATGTTCCTCTGATAATATTTGTGCAAGCTACATTTCCCCCCCTAGCATGTGAGCAAAAGGAAATAGGGGCTATCATGTAGGTGGAGTATGCACTCTTGCTCGGGTCAAATCGAAATTCAAGGTGTTTTGAAGTTGTATAGACAGATGTTCTCTGGGTAGATGAGTCCAGAATTCAACTGTTTGGTCAAAAAGCACAAAGGCCATGTTCTGGCCACCACCAAAATCTCTACGGTCAAGCATGGTGGTGGGAGCATCATAGTCTGGGGCTGTGTTTCTTTCTCTGGACCTGGACGACTCGACATCATTAAGGGAACCATGAATTCTCAGAGATACCAGAGAATTCATGAACAGAACTTCAAGGTCTTCAGTCTGAGAGATGCCAAACCTTACATCCAGGATAAGAGCTTATCCAGGTTAGAGTATCCTGAATAGTAAGGGAATATTATTGTGTATGTATAGGAACTACAGTAGCCACTGAGTAAGCAGAAGTCAGGGCAGTTGGGAGGCATTGGGAAATGCAAGCAGTCAGAGGTCATAGGTGGAAGTCAGGTGTCATGGATTTGTCGCCACGGTCAGAGATTACAGCAGGACACAAAGCCTTCTGAAGCAGCTGGGAAGTTCAGTGTTGCGGTTCTAATTCAACCAGTCATCCGGTATCGGAGGAACCCGCTTGATAACCCCAATGCCGAACCGGCGCTCACCCGTCCCATCTTTCCTCCCAACATCCAAGCTAGGTTTGCATTGGTAAATGTCTGCAAGAAATCAAAGCGGGTTGATTGAAGTTAATGTCGTCTCGACCACGATTCGTTAAACGCATCTGTTCTCTTATTTTCCAACTGGGCTTGACTGGTAGGCTACATGATCCGTCTGTCACTGCATTGGACCTCCTCTATTTGTAATTACCGTGGCGCCTCCTGGACGGCATCAGGTTTGCGATTTGCTTTAAAGGCTTTATTTAAACAAGCATGCCAAAATCATAATGGCTGAGATTAACCAGAAGGCAAATGTATGCCCGTCCAGCTTTCCATTAGCTTAGTTTGAATCAATACAGCGCTGGAATAATAGCTCAGGCTTAAACATTTGAGAATTGACACTGGGTCAATGCCACCCCACCCCCACTACCCCACCTAGCAGAAAGATGTCTGAATAATGGGGTGTTCACATTGATTAGCTCATGAACATAACCGGCCAAATACAACAATTTCTCTCTCCTTTAACAAGATGATCATCCCCCAATACTGATAGTGAGAAGGCATGTGGACAAAGCTGGATAATCATGAAATAGCGGATGGCTGGTGGCAGACAGAAGGCTAGAAAGGCCCTTCTTTGGTGTGTAAATAGGGACTGCAGAGAGCAGATATGATAAAAAAAATATATATATATATCTGACTCTCACAGAGAATGCCAGGGGCTGTTTGGACATCTGCTGTGTGCTGTGGAGCTATCTGGCCTCACTGAAACACATGGGGAAACAACACGCACGTTATTTCAAGCAAAGTGAGGTAAAATCTCTGCGGGAGACTGGGGACCTGGACCCGAGTCGGACTTGAGTCGCGGAAATCAGGACTTGCGACTCGACTTGACCCGGGACTCGACAGCAGCGGCTTGACCAGACTTGCCCCGGCAAAACCTCGAGCAGAAGCTTTTTGTTCAGAAAGCAACATAGGCTACAGTAACTGTTCAATAGGCTATTTCCCCCAAATCACAAGCCCGTTTCACTGCTCTGCCTTTCCGCAGTGTTTGTTTGGAAGGTAGCCGTGGCAACGGGCTGTGTTGATACCCTAATGCAGAGTTCCTCAAATTCGGGCCTCGGGGTCCAGCGTGCTGATGGTTTTCTCTCCTACCAGGAAGTTAATTGCATTCACCTGGCATCCCAGGTCTTAATCAATCCCTGATTAGACAGCTAGAATGGAAACTACATGGCAGAATAGAAAACCAGCAGTACTCTGGACCCCGAGGCCCGGATTTGAAGACCACTGACCTATTGGATAATGGGTATGGGTAACGCTGAGCTACCCTAACTCCGATGGAAACAATCAATAAATAACTCTGGTATAAATGTAACTAAGACTCTATCTAGGTTAACTCCAGCTAGGAGGAGTCAAATATATATATATAATAAAAAAGAAATAAAAACTCTTTCATTCATATTCTATCCGACAAAAAGGAAGAGATACAATTTTTTTCCACCAACAGTAGCCTCGATAGACCAGAATGCACTGCAGCCACAAGACATGTTGCATTTTGCGCTTTTGCTGTTATTATCTCTGTCACTCCTATATAACCCACAGCTGAATGATCACGCTACCACCTTTGATCAAAGGCAACAAGTTTACACCCCTTCTCTGGGGGGTTGTCAAAAGGCATTCTGGGAAACACAGGAAATAACTCACTTAAGTAGAGGTAGACGAGGCCGGTTGTAGGATAGTGAGAAAAAATAAAGTAAATTATACTTCAGCTCAAAATAACTTCATTGAATGCATTGAATAGTGCAAATTGATGATATATGACAGTACCCAAGGGTGTATTTTCAAGTCAAGGAAGTCAAGTCAAGAACTTTATTTGTCACATACGCATACAGGATGTGCAGTGAAATGAAAAAGTGGCAATGCTTACAGGATTGTGCAAAAAAAACAACAGTTGCAAAAAAACAATATTTACAGCAAAAAACGAAGCACACTATTTACAATAGGTATCAAAATATAAATATAAAATATAAATCTTGTGTAGTTGTAAGTGTATGTCTATGTGTGTGTGTGTGTGTGTGTGTGTGAGTGCAAAAGAGGGGCAGTGTGTGGTGATTGGTGGGGGCCCTGGTGAGGTCAGAGTTCACAGTCCTGATGGCCTGAGGAAAGAAACTCCGTCTCAGTCTCTCTGTTTTGGCAGCGTAACTGCGGAGGCGCTTGCCTGACCGCAGCAGCTGGAACAGTCCGTTGTTGGGGTGGTGAGGATCTTTC
>OOFE01046839.1:0-14663 GCA_900323365.1 Monocentris japonica
GCTCTTCTGTGGGATCGGACCTTCGCTCCCCACATGCATCAATGAGCCTTGTGCACCCATGACCCTGTTGCACTTGCTTCCCAATATATCCCACCCCTTGACAGGTGCCATTGTAACGAGATAATCGATGTTATTCACTTCACCTGTCAGTGGTTTTAATGTTGTGGCTGATCGGTGTATACTTACAATAGCACATCCTGTGAAAGAGCTCATCAAGCACAAACTGACACTGCATGACATCGCAGCCCTAACAATATGTGACTAAATCACAGGTTTTATCCAAAAGTAGTTATTACATGTTAGTGTGTGCTTGAGGTGAGTGTATACTCACCTCTTGCCACCAGTAGCGTATGAAAGATGTTTTCATTGAGGGGAGCATCTAATTTTTAGGTAACAAAATGGAATACGGTTGCTTTTTTTTTTTTTGTATTTAGGATATGTAATGCCATTACATTCCGATATACTCAACCATGTTTTAGACACAATGCCACCTCTGGGAAACACCTTCAGCTAACAGACTGAACCAAGCCAAAACACACAATAACTCAGTGTGCAATTTCCTCCTCCCAAGATTGTCCCACCAAAGGAATGGAAGCCCAGACGTTCCTATGATGACATAGATGATCTGGTGATACCAGCGCCCATCCAGCAAGTGGTGACAGGCCAGTCGGGCCTGTTCACACAATACAACATCCAGAAGAAGGCCATGACCGTGAGGGAGTTCCGCAGGATTGCTAACAGTGACAAGTGAGAAGTGCAGAAATGAAAGAAATCTATAGCCTTTCATGTTTTCTTGCATTATCAGGAAATTGTTTTTTAATTTTATACATTTGCAATTTGATAATGGCAATTGCATTTTTCAGCTCTTAATTGAGGCTATATTGACAGTTATCTAGTGCTGCCTATCTATGGTTGTTCATGCCTTTTTGTAGGTTCTGCAGCCCTCACTATGATGACTTTGAGGAGCTGGAGAGGAAGTACTGGAAGAATGTGACATTTAACCCTCCCATCTATGGGGCAGATGTCAATGGAAGCCTCTATGACCCTGTGAGTTGTCATCAGTATTCTTGAGATGTTTACATGTTCTTGCTGTAGTGGATATAAGACAGTATTTAGGGTTTTTGTACACAATCTCCATGTTTGTTGTTCCATTGTACAATATCTTCTGAAGTAATATTGGAAATTGAAACCTATGGTTTCAAAATAGCGTCCACAGCTTTAGCACAAATTAGCACAGGAAATCAATTCCCATTTGCAGTGTAATTCAACTCAGCTGTGACAGGTTGCAGGTGCAATTATCCATTTTAAAGTGATAAAACAGCCTGTTGTGCTTCCCTGATTGTATGTGAAAATGGTTAAGAGAAAAGAGCTGTCTGAGGATGTCAGAAAAACTGCCTCATTTCTCGTCTCATCTTGTATTATTTACTTCACTCCTGCAGGATGTGAAAGAGTGGAATATTTGTCATTTGAACACTGTCCTGGACACTGTGGAACATGAAAATGGTATCACCATTGAGGGTGTCAACACACCCTACTTGTACTTTGGCATGTGGAAGACTACCTTTGCGTGGCACACTGAGGACATGGACCTCTACAGCATCAACTACTTGCACTTTGGAGAGCCCAAATCATGGTAAAGACACAAACCATTCTCTCCCCAGTCAGTCAGAAGAAGCAGAACTGTGCTAGGAAATGGTTAGCATGCATTGCTGCACACCATTACACATTTAATAGCGCATGACTAGATGCATCATTGTCAAAATACAATCATCTTTGTCTCAAATACATTATCATATGCACCTTACTGGCACAAATAGAACTTTTGTCACCAGAAACCACCAACATTATACTACAAACTATATGGGCAAATCTAAACCATAGCACAGATTTCTGCAGGTGTATAATTTCTACTGGTGTACCGCCCACCACTGGTAAACAATGCTATTTTCGGTTAGATAAATGCACAATATCAGTTTGTCATGAATGAGAAGACACATTTCCATGTCTGCAGGTACTGTGTTCCTCCAGAGCATGGGAAGAGAATGGAGCGTCTGGCTCAGGGTAGGAAATGTGACAGATATGTGAAACCATTCATGATTATGGACTGTTAGACCTACTGGTTATCCATGCCAATCCAACATCTATGTCCCCTGGCTTCTTCTAGGCTTCTTTCCTGGCAGTGCCCAAAATTGTGAGGCTTTTCTGAGGCACAAGATGACTCTCATCTCTCCCTCTATATTGAAGAAATATGGCATTCCATTTGAAAAGGTATGTCAAGAATATTTCTGTTTAGTTGTACTTTAGATGCTGTTGCTAATGGGTGACCTCAGACCTCCCAACTTCATACCCATCAGATACACAAACAGAATGTATCACCTGTTGTCACTAATTATTTTATTGCCTTTTTAAGATTACTCAGGAGGCTGGTCAGTTCATAGTGACATTCCCCTATGCCTATCACGCTGGTTTTAACCACGGTTTCAACTGTGCAGAGTCCACCAACTTTGCCACCCAGAGGTGGATTGAGTACGGCAAGCAATCGATTTTGGTGAGGACTATTAAATGACCAATTTGTCTAATTTGAATTGGGTTTTGTAAGTAAGAACATCAACCTTGTACATTCATGTAATCTGTATCATAGATGTACATTGATATACATGGTATCTAAATCCATGTCCAAAAAACGAAAAACAATGGAATTTTCTTTTTTTCACCAGGAAAATTTATATGAATCATGGTAATTTTGCATTGTGCGTTTCTCCCCTTTAGTGCTCATGCCGTAAAGACATGGTAAAGATTTCCATGGACGTATTTGTAAAGAAATTCCAGCCAGACCGCTATGAGCAGTGGCTGGCAGGGCGAGACACGGCACCCATCGACCACTCACGGCCCACACCCGAGGCTAAGGAGTTCCTGGGGGAAGGGTTTAATGATAGCACCAGCAGTAGCAACAGTAGCTCTCTGGAGAGCTGTGTGGAGGATGGAGAGAGGAAGAGGTTGGTCATATACTGTATTCTTGTATGTGTTTTTGTTTAAATGGTTCTAATGGTGACACTTGGTAGATGCTTAGGGTGATTCAATTTAATGATTTAATAGGATCTTTTTCAAACTTCTTTCAATGTTTCACTCTGGGAGACACCTCTCTGCGTGTCATCCATGGATGGCAGTCTTGACCATGACTGGACCTGCCCTCCTTTTAACATGACTGTCAGCTTGTGGCTTACCTACTAAGGTTTGGGCGGTTGGACAAAGACATTGGGGATTGTTGATTGACTGAATCCATCACTGGTGGAAATTACCCTGTTGATTTTTTTTTTTTTTCAATTTAAATGACCTTGATCTTTAGTAATGCAGTGCAAGACACTCAAATGGGGAAGCATATGTAGAGAAAAAAGTTATGCTCAACTTGCTTTAAAGTTTGAGCCAGCACAGAAAGGTAGCTTAAACACACCTGACATTTCAGAGCTTTCCCCAGAGTGTGCCAGTTTTGTCCCTGTGTCTACATCCCCTTTTGCAACTTGACATCTGTTCAGTTTTCTTGACTGTGAGGACTATAAAATGTAAAAATGCTGACTGTGGTAGGCAAAAGGGTGGGTGAGTCAGTGATGTTCAAGAATGTCTGTGCTTCAATTTTAAAAAAATCCAGAGGTGTTCCCCATGGAGTGACCATTTCACTCTGTTTTTCAAAGAACCAGGGTCATAAGTAACCCAAAGATACTGTTGGAAGTATACTGTAGAATTCTCTGGTAACAGATTTCAAAAGGAGATGTGATTAAGCCCTTCCTCACTTAACTGCTACCAATCCTCTCCACCCTGTTTGTGTTCAATAAACCCTCAGCCCCACACAGAGGATAGAGACCAAGAGACACAGGGTGTGTCTGGAGGTGCCTGAGGAGGTTGTTCCCAAGGATGAAGATGAGGAGGAGGAGCAGCAGTATGGGAAGCGACCCAGGCTAAGTCTTATGCCTCCACGAACTGCATCGCAAGATTGCAGGAGAAATAAAGGTATCATCGCCAATGTATTATCTTACTGGATTCCTGTAGGTCAAATTCTCTGGAAGGGGTTTTAGCTTCTAATAGTAACTGGCTGTTTTGGGGTAAAATAAAATGAAATTGAATCAAATATAGCAAATACAATTTTGCAATATTTTGTTTTGTAATATATTTATATGTCTGATTGTATTTACAGGCCCACCAAAGTTGGTTGTCACGCCAACCAAGCTCACTTTGATGGATCCGTTCCACAGGGGCTTGACCCAAGGTAACGACATGGGCCGTCCTCCCCATTATGCCAAAACCCGTGCACCTGCGATCTCGTCTCAGTCCCAGCCTAGAAACGGGCATCTAGCAGTAGCAGTTGTACCCACCTGGAATGAAGCCACAGCTCAGCCTGCCCGTAAAATGGGGGTAGCCAGCCTGCTCTTCCATAAGACTCTGAGTGCAAAAGACACCCTTCAGGTGCACAGCTATGCTCTGGAAAAGCAGCAGCAACCTCACACACAGCTCCAGGTGCACAGCTATGCCAGAGAGCACCAACCTCGTCATCTCCAGCACAAGGCGCTTACGCACACGCAGGTACAGCCCCATTCCCAAGCACCAAGCCATGAAAGAACTGAGAGACAGCCAGATTTCAAGATCATTCTTACCAAAGTAGAACAGAAGCAGGCCGAAGCACACAGTCCGGGAGACCAGCAGCGAGAGGAAAAGAAGACCAAAGCGTCAATTGAGGCTCAGGCTGAGGGGGAGAAGCCTGAAGATGAGCCACCCAGCAGGTCTGCTTCTGTCCAGACTGAAACACAAAACCGAGAGTTGAGGAAGATTGAGGTGGAGGCCCTCAAGAACAACAAGCGAAAGGTTGGTCTTTTTTATTTAGGGCAATTATAGCATTTTATAGCATTTAAAAATAGAAAATGCATAGGCTACATAATGCACTACACATACACACTACAAAAGTTGCATACTATAGACACCACAGGTGACACTGTCAAAGTCCGTTAATAATGTGCATCATTGAGTCCTTCTGTGGGTTTGCTCAGAGAGGCACATGCTTGCAACTTTATTGGCTTGAACAGAAATCATAACCTATGTTACATCTTTATCTCATTTTTCCTCTTTGTCAAATTAACACCAAATAATCTAAAAACATGTTGCCACATTTGTACACATAACTTATGAACTATGTATGTAGAGCTCGTAATTCCTTTCCAGACCCAGTATTTCTTGCTTTTTGCCTTGTGATTGCAGCCGTGCTTTGAAATCCTTTTGCGCTAATGCAGATAATGAACAAAATAATTGATTAATCTTCATCTTGCTGTTCAAACCACAGAGTAACAATTCCCCCCTTGTGGATAGTGGTATTGTCACCCTGCAAGACACCACTCCCATCAGGAAAGCAATACATGAGATGAAGGTGATCATTCAGGAAAGTAGTGATCATCACGTAAGTAGTGATGGTTATTACAGTTTTAATTTAATGTTCTCTCTCTAATTTAGTTTAGTTTTCAGTGTGTTTGTTAGTTTTAGTTACATTTTACAATGAATTCTAGTTATATATATTTTTTATATTTTAGTTTTTCGGGTCGATAGGTGGACTAGAGAGACAACAGCTATTTTTGTGGAATGTTTCAAGTAACAACTGTAGGAACTCTTTGTAGACATCTTTGTGTATTCAGGAACAGCCCAGTATAGGGAGACTTCATAACAACGGATATTAATGTTAGTTGATTGCACATACACTTCCTGTGTTGAAAATGTCCTCTTGCTATTCCTCTCTTCCTCCACCAGGGGTCAGAAGAGCAATCATACTGCAAGTCAGTGGTGGGCAAGCAGCAGCAGCAGCCGCCACTTCGTAAGCTGCCCCGTCAACACCCTCTACTCAGAGAGGTCCCCAGTGACGAGGGTATGTAGGAGAAGTCCTTCACTTGACATTATAGTTCACCTGCTTAAATGGTGCCATTGTGTGTGCCAGTTTACCAAGCACTTAATGTCAGGTCCTAACTTAACATCTTCTTATGTTTTATCCTCTCGTTCCATTTCAATGGTCTGTCTTCACTCACATCTCCTTCTAAATCCCTCACCCTCCCATCCTCACACCCCATCCTTCTAAATCCCTATGCTTCTCATGCCATCTTCCCTCCTCTCTCCATTTCACTCCCTTCACCCCATCCTATTCCTCCTCCATTCCCTTCATCCCTCCATCCTGCCTGCAGATGTGTGTGTGGATGTGGAGTTTGATTCGGAGGAGAAAGAGGACTGGGCCAAGCCCCTAACCCATCTGTGGCAATGTCAGCCCTATAACCCCCAGGCAGAGAGGGAGTACAACAGAAACATGGGCCAGCAGGCCCCCTACTGCTCCATCTGCCTGCTCTTCCACACCTACCACCAGGTACTACAGGGCTGCCTTGGCCTGGCTTGCAGCATTCAAAAATTGATGTTACTGAATTTCCTTATGGCTGTCCTTTGGGTTTGTCATCAGTTGACAGCCATAGCTATCAAAACCACAGAAATAATTGCCATTTATGGCAGTATACCCTTCAAGTAGAAATGTGTTTGATGAAAATACAATGATGGACAAGTTAGCCAGTCAATTTTGTGGCCATTGTACTTGTTTGATTATTTATTTCCATTTGATAACATGGATGCTCAAACCTTTTTTAGTTCTATGTTTAAACCTGCACTATGTAACGTACTGTAATTTAGTCGTTTAGTCCTTTGTATTTTTGAACACTTCAATATCGTTTTTCACTTCAACTTCAGAGCGTTGTGTGTTCTGCTCTGTTGTGTGTCGCCTCCTGTGCTCGGAGAAAACACCAGTGTACTTAATCGACTCCAAAACTTCATTGGCCCCACTTCATGAACTAGACTGATGCATTAAAGCACAGTAAGCCTCAACAGCAGTATTAAGAAGGGAAATGCTGAGTAAATCTTTCATTTTTAATCCATAATTATTAAATATAAAGATAATTGGATGTTTTCTTTCGTGAAAGAACATTCTTGAACAGTAGCTAAGCAATATGGCTGCTGAGATACACAAAAGTACCATTAGTAGTGGATATTTTCGTACATTAATATTGATAATAATTGTAATTATTCTGTGGTCGCAGGTGAGCAGTTATTCTGTGTTTTACAATGTGTTTGAAGGTGCCTCACCAATCCAAACGGGGAAGGATCGGGACTAGCTACTTTTTAATTTGCAGTACCCAGCAGGTATCCATATAATGAATCCTCTTACTTTGTGTTATATCGTAATAAACCTCTTTTTGCCTGAAGTCGGAGTTGAATAGCAGCAGTTCCAGTGTGAGCCTTGCAGGCTGTCGCGGGGGCAGGCAGTGGTCCAAACCACTCATCCCCGAGATGTGTTTCAACACCCACACCAACAAGACGAATGAGAGTGGGGAGGGACAGCTGAGTAACCCACACCTGGCAGAGGACGGGACAAGCCGACTGGTCAGCTGTGCCCAGTGCTGCGTCCGTGTGCATACCAGTAAGTACCTTTTGATATAATGGACAGATAAATATTATATATATATATTATATATAATATTATTATATATAAGTGTTGGTTTAGTTGAAGCATTGCTTACACATAGCTTCAGATCATTTCTGATTCTTTAGGGGCATTTTCCCCTGGCAATTCTTTTTCAGACCTTTGATAACCTAAGGGCCATAAATGGATAACAAATGAAAACAAATGGAGTAAAGACTGTCAGTCGGGGGTTCAGTTTAATCCATACTAACTTACTAACAGCATTTGGATATTGATTTGATATGCTTTGTGCAATGCCCCCCAGCTTATTAACAGTCACCCAGTTATATTGAATCCCATGTGTTGCAACGTGTAGCAATAATGTGCTTAGTATTCAGCCAGTACATCGGTTTAATAGCACTTACCCAGCAATTATATGGGGCATATCTGAGATGAATTGTCAATGTTTTGTTGAATGAAGAGCCATTATTCCCACGCTGATAAGGCTTACAATTTTAGTCACAGTTTGGTTTGATTTGACATATTTCTTATCATTCCTAATGCAATTATCATTTGCAAAAACATTTTATTTTTGTCTAGTCTGTAGGAGTTTTATTGTCTGTTCAATTCCACTCCATTGTATTAGAGGACATGGAGTGTGACGTGTCCCTTCCTGTTCCTGCTCAGGTTGCTATGGTGTGTCTGGAGATGAGGCAGAGCTCGACGACTGGCTGTGTGCCCGCTGTGAGGCTGATGCCACCACTGAGGTTGGTTATTAAGATGGACCTTATCATCTCAAATTGGACACATACAGTAGATAGTTGTTTGTACAAGACTAATGTTTAACATTGCCTATCATATTGGTAACAAACAAACTGACAAATACATATTATTGTGTCCCCATAGAGAGGGCAACTTCACTGTCAAGATCAGTGTTGTACAACAGTGGATCTTACTCAGTCTTGCTGGTGTCGAGATCCAGTGGAATCAAAGTTCTTTGGTGAAGGTCCCTAATTCCTGTTACTGTTGACAGGAAAATATCACACCAAGCCTTATATGATAGACAGCAAACACAATGAGAAAATCGCCTCAACCTGGAGAGGTTTGAGAGGCCAATGCAATCCAGTCAGCCTAACTTGTAGCAGTTTACTCTTGAGTATCAAAAGATGAGAGGATTTTCAAAGGACTATTATGGAGCAAAGCCTCTTTGTAATAAGCATTATTTTGTAATACTTATAAGAAGATTTTACCTACTCTTTTATGTTTCATACTGAGACAGTTGGCTTGTGGCCTTTGACGAAAACCAAATGATTGTTTTGTGGTAATCTAGGTGGCTCCATTGGTCTTGGTGTGGCCACGCTTTGTGTAGTGCAGTGAATCATTGTGAAACTCAAACGGCGCCTTGTCTGAGTAGCTCAGCATGAGCATGATTAACTGATCACAAAGTTTAGTTCTTCAGAACACACACATAAGTCAGATTGTTGTGACACACCGCTCGGATAGAGTCCAAACACCACCAGGGGCATTTCTGCCCTGGATGTTTATTTATATTTGAGGATTTCAGAGGACTTTGGTTTTATACAATTTCTGTTTCCAGTTCAGTTCCATACTTTGAGCTGAGGCACACTGGCTTAACCTCATTTGATGCTTTTAGCCTTATTTAAGTTAAATAGGATTTAGGAGAACATCCAATGCCAAGAAGATATTGCCCAATCTTGAAATTCTCTATAACAATTTTGTTGCTTCTTTAATAGAAGGATGTAGCAGTTTTCACCAGCCCTCAATGTTGGAATGTTCCGATGGTTTTTACTCATTGGTGTTGAAATGGAGGATGTTGTTTAACCTCCTGTGGTTAAACAACCAATATCACCATATATCAAAACCTCTGATATCCGTTAACTATGGGCACAATTCTGGCCAGGATTATTGGCACCCTTGCATTTTATGCAGATAATATACATCTTCTACAATATCGAGTGCATGTTTGGTACTTGGAGTGTGATCCATCTGGTATGTGGATGCATTTCAGTCATTTGAACATTTCACTGATTTCATTAGGATTAACAAGGGTGCAGGTGTATCTCTGTCTTCCATCCAGAGAACTCACACACTTTCACACACCATACTTGGCATGTATCACAGGAACACCCAATGCATCATAACTTACCAGCGCTGCTATGCTCAGAAATATCAGGTACTCAGAATGATGGTGTGTGTTTCTTTCCCCAGGACTGCTGTCTGTGTTCCCTGAGAGGTGGAGCTCTGCAGAGAGCCAACAATGATAAGTAAGTAGTTCCAGTTCCAGACCGTTGCTGCGTTGGGATTATTACTATTCCTCCTATTACAACTGCTTCATGGGCACGGTCATAAACCTGTGCTAGTGAAGTCAAGAGGAAGTTGCCAAGAAGGATCTTAGACATCTCCAACACAGCCCAGACATGGCCTGTCAGACTGTTGCTGGTACACTGCAGGTGGTTACCCATACCTGCCACTCACTTTCCCTTCCCTATCTCTGTGGGTCTGACCTATGAGTTCTATCATTGTTAAAACAGTGGCTCAAGCCCCCTCAGGCTAAATGCACTTTTTAAACACGCACTCATGCTGCATACACACCGACAGCCTGTGGTCTCACTCTTATCACATAGATGTAGGACATGTTAAGTGAATGTCAGTCTAAATGACAGGGAAGGTCTACAGGCAGAAGTGTGTTTTTCTTAACAGTGGGGGGACCTGGTTGGTGCTGGCATCTTCTTTGTTCTTCTTTGTTTAGAGTAATTCACTATACACACTCATTTATCATTAACTTATATTATTAAGATCATTGTACAATTGCCATAGGCCGGATTTCCCCAAAGGCATTTTAGCACTGATGTCATCTTTTTGTCAATTGTAGCCCATTGAACAAAAAAATGATACTGGACCCATGCATTTCCATTTGGCTGATATCTTAACCAGGGCAACTCAAAATAAATCCACACAGTAGAATATGCAATGATTTAAGAGGTGATTTGTCATCAAGAGGCAAATTCAGGTCAGTCAGGAAGAGATACTTCACATCATCAAATTTCATCAAGTCACGGTTGACAGAAAATAGTTTTCTACAAAACATCTGTTCTTCATTAAGCAGCATCTCATAATTAAAGGAAGTACATTTTGTATTAATTGTGAAAGTTTGACAAAAACAGGGGTGGACCAAATAATGGGAAGACCATAACAATATATGAACATCATTTACTTCACCATGAGTAAAGCCACCCATTGCCTTCAGAACAGCTTCAATCTTTGCATGCGGTCATATGAGTGGCCTGGATATTTTGTTCTTTGCCCTTAATCTATTTCACGTTTCCTGTTGCATAGGTGGGTTCACGTGCTGTGTGCCATCACTGTGCTGGAGGCTCACTTCATCAACATCACCGACCGCACTCCCATTGACCTCACTGCGATCCCACTGCCAAGGTTCAGACTGGTAAGACTCCCTGGGTTACGCTGCTCTGGTGCACAGTGATTTAGATCAGACTAGGGGACCTTTAAACATGTAAAGGACCAAGGCAATAAATTATCTAAAAAATGCCCCCAGAACGTTCCTTTCAATGTGAAGTGTCTGCTGAAATGAAACTGCTGTATATTCTCGTGGCAGCTGGAAGAAGAGTTCCCCTGCCTCTCTCTTTTGGGTTTTATTATGTTGACATGTTCACCTCCTTAGCTGCCACTATGCTATTCTTAAGTAATGTTCCAGTGTGGTTGGTTGCTCCATAAGCACTTGTTGGCATTGTGTATCTCAGTTTCATCATGATGCCTTTCTATTCATTCATGGCATTACAAATCAATTCCATTTTTCCACTGCTGGGCACTTTTGAACCAAGCAGGGCTCTACCACGATAAAATATATTTGTGGATTCATGCTGAAACACATTTTACCACTGTGTCATGCTAAAACTGATGTGGCGCCTGTTGGTTGTCTTTACTTGGTTTCACTTCTTTCTAGCCGTGGCTATTTCTCAATCTGCTTGCATGTGAGTCATGCACTGAACAATCAGTGGCAAATGTATTAGGACTTCCCAGTCACAGTGGTTGGCCTTGTCTCCATTGTTAAGAAGGATGTGATCTAAAAAAGGATCTTCCTGAATTTTAGAAATAAGTAGATATGATTCATACAAGGAAATTGTATCATTTCCCCAACATGTCTGTGTCCACTCCCACCCACATCTGTCTGCCTTTTTCCTACTAATCCAATGATTACTTTTTATCTTCCTCTCACTGTCATCCCTCTTTACTTCCTCTCCTACTCAATCTCCTCTCAATCTATTTTAACCTTCTCTCCCCTTCGTTCTACTTGCCATTCAATTTTTCCTCTTGATCTTTTTTTCCCCCTTCCCCTGCTCCCTCCCTCTCCATTTTCTTCTCCTCCCTCTGGTAGAAGTGTGTGTATTGCAGGAAGAGGATGAAGAGGGAGGTGACAGGCTGCTGTGTCCAGTGCTCCCATGGGCGCTGCTCCACAGCCTTCCACCCCACCTGCGCTCAGGCAGCTGGCGTCCTCATGCACCCAGACGACTGGCCATTCATTGTCTACATCACCTGCCACAGACACAGAGCGCCCATCATGCCTGAGGTATCAGAGGAAACAGCCCTTGCTACTTCTCACTTTCAGTACAGTGTCAAATAATGTGGAAAAGGTCGCATCGGGCCACCACCAACAGTTGTATCTTGAGAACCAGAGGCTCCCTGCTTATAACATAAGAGCTTTTGATCTTTTGATGTTAAAGACTGTACAGTGGTGTGACCCTGATGAAGGCCATGGATCCAAAATGCGTTGGGCATAGTTTTTAAACTTTTCTTAATGTAGAGCCAAATAGAATAATGTTTTTTAACCCATTTGCCTTGCCCAATGGGTTAAAAAGAGTGCCACCCAGAGAGTACCACCTCCTTGCATGCACACACCCACTCTTGTTCGCATGCTGGTGTATGCACACACATACACAAGTTGTAGTGCATTTTATTATACTTTAGCCTGTCCAGCAATAGATTGGATGGAAGATCTGTGTAAATTCCAGACATACTTCGAGAATAGTCTAAAGTCCGTCCTTGCAACTTTCACTAAGGACAGTAGCACTAGTAGTAACAATAATTTCCATCGGACCAGGAAGTCCTTAGTCTTTAGTCGTTCCCATGGCAGTTAAAGCATTATTACACTGCTGTTTTGAATTGTTAGCGTATCTAATTTCAATCACATTTTGCATTGAGCTGGTTGACCAGTTTGCTTGGACCCATCCTAGTGCTAAGATCATCTGAATTTAATTAAATTGAATCTCTGTCCCATTGCAAACCAATGAACAAAGATAATCTTTGTGCAAAGATGCTTTTAGGAAGCAAGGACTCCAATTAGCCATGGGGGGATCTGTCCATAAGGTCTGTCTTCGCGTCTAGCATTGATGATGATTGGAAATGATTATTCAACCACGCAGCACAGTAAAAGTTGGAAAACCATTTTCCCCTAAAGTGCCACAGGGATTCTATTACTTTTGTGGATGTTTGTGCTGCTTTAATTCACTAATTAGGGGAGACAGAAAACTGTTTGTTCTTGTCAAGAGACATGCAAAGACAGAATTGATGTTCACTGAAATGGAAATGAATTTTCTTCGAGGGAATGATTTTTGCCTTCTGTAGACTGCCTGTCCTGGCTTGTTTATAGAACCTCAGCTGCAATGTTCATTTTTCTGTTGTACAGCGAAGCACAGAAGGCAATATATTCTCTTGGGTTTACTGACCAAATATTGTATTAGTTAAACAGTAGCCTAATGCTTGCTGAGTTATCTTTATGGACTCTATGGATATGCTTTTTATTACAACCGCTATCTCTTCTCTTTTCTCTTTGTTTATGTAGCAGTTACACAGTGTTGAGTGATTAGCTGTTAAGTGTTAACCACAATCTCTGCCCCCTAGCGCAACAAGGCTTCCATGCGGGAGCTGGCAGTGGGCCAGAAGGTGATCTGTAAGCATAAGAATGGCCGCTACTACCACAGTGAGGTGACGGAGCTGACCAACGCTACCTTCTACGAGGTGGTGTTCAACGACGGGTCCTATAGTGACAACCTCTTCCCCGAGGACATCGAGGTCAATAGAAATGCTTCAAATCATGATTTGTGTGTCACTACCATTGTTTTTAATGTACACTATTGCACACTACAGTATAATAGGTGCCACTAATTGCATGAATCGTAAAGCACAGGTGTATTATCTACTGAAACTTAACTGGGTAGACATAAGCTAACATGGTAAGCTAGTACGCCATTATGATGTTAATCATTACACAGTTAATACAAGTTTTCACAAACAAAAAGATCTTTGTCGGACGTGTAAAATTGATGCGTAATTTTGACATTGAGATTAGGAAGCAGCAGTGTTGTAGGTAACATTGCTATGAACAGTTTCCTTTTTAAGAATTTTCAGCGCACCTTTTGCAGCGTGGTTAGTTTGCATCTCAGTGCTGACGTCAGTATTTCCCTTGTGCTTGTTCTGGTATCTTTCCAGAACCGCGACTGTGTTCGTCTCGGCCCACCCGCTGAGGGTGACGTTGTCGAGGTGCGCTGGACCGATGGGTTGATATACGGGGCTAAGTTTGTAGCGTCGCACTCCATCCCCATGTACCAGGTAAAACTTTTCATTTCATTATTTTTGAAAACATCTTCGCTTTACAGATTTTTTTTTTTACTGTACAAGTACATTTACAGTACCAGTCAAAAGTTTGGACACACCTGACTGTTTCTCATGATCTTAAAGACATTTTGATCGAAAGGCTGATGCTTAAATGCTTGAAATTAGTTTCTTAGACAAATATAAATAGTGAAGTTGATGCCTATGTATGAATTTCTTTTCAAAACTAAAATTTAAATTAAAAAAAAAAAGTTTTTTTGAAATGCACCCCCAATGAGTAGTTTTCATTTAGAACTTGAAATTTTAAATTTAGAGGTGGAGAATGTTGAAGATCAATGATTAAATCATTATTGTAAAAGCACACATAGTGATTGTGGCCTTTAAAAGTTCATTTGTGGAATTTCTTTGCTTGTTAATGCCGAACGCCAAAGGGTGGCTACTTTGAAGAATCTAAAATCTAAGATAGTATTGATTTGTTTCACATTTTTTTGGTCACTGCATAATTCCTTTCATGTTATTTCATAGTTTTGATGATACTATTATTCTA
>OOFE01046841.1:0-13965 GCA_900323365.1 Monocentris japonica
CACTGCTGGAGACGGCTGCTTCCCCGCTCCGTTTCTCCCGGCGTACCTCGCCTCCGTCCCGGCAAACCAGCCGCGGACCTCACTCGGTCACCGCTGCTGGTCTCTCCCGCTCTCCATACAGCCGGCACTCGATCACCTGGATCTCCTGTCGGCCCACACATTCAGTCAGCCTCTCACACTGACGCAACCGCTTCCCTCTCACACAGTCACACACAGGGGTTAAAAGGGCCCGGCCGCAATCAGCCTTAATTGGCCGCAGCCGGTGCTGGATCCAGGGAGAATCAGTCCTCTGGATCCAGCCTACGCCTCACCCATTCCCTCCCCCCAGTCCGCCACAAACTTTTTATAAAATCAGAGTTTATGAAGTCATTTGCAGAAAGGCATAAAAATGAGATAAAAACATCTCAGTTTACTGTCCCTGGGAAGACCAGAGCAACCAATTTATTGACTAATGGAGTAAGGGAGGCAGCCCCATAAACTCCAAAAGTCACAATTCTTCTCCTTACTGCTCCCTCTTGTGGTGACAAATGTCACTACATAAGTATTACTCACAGGATAATTATTTACAAAAGCAAAGCGAATTAGAGGTCATTGATGAAACATTCTCAGTCATAGCTTGTACTTAGCAGCGGTGGAAGCTGTCAAACTAGCAATTAGGTAAATGTCCTGGGTTCAACTGATAATCATACTGCATGTGTCATTCAAATTGAATAGGTTTGAAGCCTCCATGAATATTCCTCTCAACATAAGATTTATCTCCACCTTGCATCTTGATGACGGATGGACCAGTGGGTCCAGAGGTCTATCAGGAACTGAAATGGAAAGACACTGTTAAGAACCATTGTGCAGCAGTAATAACCCAGTTAAAGTGAATAAGCCGTACTGTGAACAGGGTGTGGATTCGTTTGATCCCTTTGATCTTTTCTTGGGCAGTTACAACATGCAGAGCAGTAACATTTCTCATCCTAATTATTCCCTCTCATGGTCTCTGTCCTTCAGCATTCAGCCTCATAGCTTTATCATGGCAAACTGACTTGCCTTTCAAGTTTTAAGCCTTTCCTAGCACCACTGTGGTTCCTGTGGTTCTAATTGAAATGCATTAGCGTCAGTTCCTAATGACCATGCAGAGAACAATAATGCACTATACAGACTTTGCATAGAGCTGCTGATCACACCACAGCCCCAATGAATAATTGAATGTTCGCTGAGTCATGAGAAGAACTTGAATTGTTGATGGTAAACATTCACACCACCATATCTTACATAATACTGGGTATGTCATTGGGATGATACTATATAGTATCACTCAGTATCAGTAGTAAGCTTATATATTGTGTTCTACATTTACAGATAATATGTTGGGTTTGGAATCTATAATCTCATACATTTATGTATTGCACATATGTGTATATTTGGTAATATTTTTATTTGTGTTTTGCAGATTTTGGATCCCAGGACTGCTATGACATTCCCAGGTCATTTCCCTCTGACAAAAGCTGTTCGTTTGACTTCAATGAAAGCTTCAACAGCTACTTTGTAAGTGTTTCATAACAGGTTATTTTATAGTTCACTGGACGGTAAGCTCATAAATCCACAGAAGTAAAGAATGCATTGTATCTCAAGTGCCTGAAGGCTTGAGTGGCAGCCTTTTACTGTGTGTGTTTGTGAACATGTGCCTGTTCACCTCTAGAAAAACAAAGGCATGATGCCAATGGGTAGCCAATCCACTGAAGAGGTAGACCAGAACTATGTACCCATGAGTGCCAACTCCCCGTCCCACCATCACTCAGGCAGCCTGCCAGAGCCCATGCAGGAGCCTAACTATGTGCCCATGACCCCGGGCACCGTGGAGTTCTCCTCCCTGGGCAAGCAGGTCCCCCCGCCTGCCCATATGGGCTTCCGTTCCAGTCCCAAGACCCCTCCTCGCAGGCCCATGCTCATCAGTGACTGCCAGCCACCACCCGTTGACCGCAATCTCAAACCTGACCGCAAAGGTGAGAGGAGTATGTGTGCACGTGTGTTTGCATGTGTAGCTGTGTGAGGGCATATAAATGTAGATGTGTGCAGTGTTTGCTATATGGTTGGTGTGTATTAACGTTTATTGACTTGCTTACCTTGCTGGTGTATGCTTAGTAGTCACTAATTATCCACACTCTTGTCTGACACTCAACTGCATTTCTCACACATGCTGGCTCATGGTCTTGAAACCTTCCTTACATCATTTCATCAGTTCCAGTCATTTTGAAGGCAGTGTCATTCATCACCGTATCTTATTTACTAGAGATGCACCGATGCGAGTACTTTGTGAAGTGGTTCGGCCGATCGAGTACCGATTTCGAGTGCTTCTCAATTTACAGTCATTCATAGGCTGCTGGCCATTGGCTTGAAACGATTACATGAACAAATTACAGGAGACTAATCTTGCTGGAATTCACTCAGCTGTTGCTTGTAAACAGACATCAGCACATGCCTTTTTCCTCATCCGCTTGTATTAGACAGACCAGTAGACCTGTAGCATTGAACTCAATCTGACAGAGCTCCCGTTGTGAAAACAAAAGTGAAACTTCTACAATTCGCTCCAAACTCGCATGTGTTAGTAACTGCCCAAGACAGTCTTAAAAAGTGAGTGCAGTGCAAAGACTGGCCTATTTGCCATTGGATTCCACCGGACACACCTCCATGCCCACGACAAGCCGTGATATATTGATATATATTGATATTTTTCCTCCTGCCAGAAAGTTTTATGTTGCGCAACAGGCATGACATTAAAGTATTGGTATCAGAACAGATTCATCTACTGAGCTGAGTAAGAGATCTGATACCTGGATACTATTGGTACACCTCTAGTATTTACTATTATTAACTTGCATTAGGAAAAGTTGTCATTCCCAGTTTATCTCCCTCAGTGGTGAGTGTAAGAAATATTACAACCTTCCTCTAGGCATGTCCTTGACCAATCTACACATAGCCTATTTCTCCTTGTACTGATTTAGTTTAGTACCTGCTACATCCTCTCCCATCCAACACAGTTAGCTCCTTGTCAAAGGCACTTTTGTCCCAGACTCAAGAGGCCCTATGGACTGTTTTACAGGGAGTGGGTTGCTGTGCCATGGAGTGATCAAAGCCCAGAGTGGTCACCTCCATCCCCTTTGTTCCCTCTGTCTGAATGGAGGCCTTTGATGAGAGACCTAATAGCGGGGGGGGCATTACAGTCTGGGCAGATTGAAAGGCAGAGCAAGAGGCATGGAGAAAGAGAGGGAGAACGATAGGGAGGCAGGGAGATCACAAACTAAAAGCTAGGGCTATTATTGTCACTGAAGAAAATGGAAGAGGATATGCTGTAGAGTTGTGCATATCCCAAAGGGTATTAGAAAACCTCAGCTTGCTCTTCCCACGGTGAGGTCTGCAGTAAATCTTAAAGCGACATTTCACTTTGCTACAATATTTTCATTTTCAATACACTTAGCAGATGTGACAACATTGCCTTCCCCATGGAGTATGTATCCACCACTCATTTTTTTCCTGATTCACTTTATTAGTAATTGCACATAGGCCAGAATCAAGCACAGTGAAGTCAGAATATAGAATAATATTATTACGTGTTATTATTAAACGTGAGTGACATTGCTATCGATCGCCAGGGCAGCCAATATTAGCGGTTGACTGCACAGGTATTACTATGAGGATATAAGTACAGTACAATAAACAGTACTATAAGTTTCTCCCTGGATTTTCTTTTTTTTTTTTTTTATCCATGAGCCATGCACAATTTCTCTGCACTCTTTCTACACTTTGCCAACACGCTACCTGCTGTGTCCATCTTTTGTGCACCTCTCGTTCATGTGTTGTGAAGGCTATGGCATCTGTAGTCAGGGCCGACAAAATTCTTTCACTCTGCTTTGACATGGGATTCCACTGTAATTTATTACCTTGGTTTTAGCTTGTGGCACATTGTGTTTTTAGCTCTCGTCAGCACTCCAGAAAAAAATGTGTTGTACTCAATATGTTGATGTAAAGGGAGCTATGTGCCTAGTCTGTCAGTCTATTCTGCAGATTTGGATGTGCTGTTCTCAACATGACATGCTTTCTCAGTGTATTCTCCATGCTCATTCACAGCTCGTTGTGCATGCACAGCTGTGATGTCAGTCTTTGCGTGGGAAGCCGTGGTGCATGGAGTGAGATGCATGTTGGGTATTTTGGGTCTGCTGTTGTCATGACAATAGTCCTGTCTGTAACTGTGCTGTGTGGTTGGGGTTGGGTGTACGTGAGATAGGTGTACCTTTTGTTGTTCGGCAAAGTCTTCGCTTTGCATGGCAGGGTAGGTGTTAGGGTTAAATTGCTGTGATCATCAAAAATTTTATAACAAGCAAAGTCTTCTTTCACCAATCAGGTCAGAGTCCTAAAATAATGAGAGCAAAGGGGGTCGGTTTAGAGCGAACCGACTCTCAAACCGTAGGTGAATTCCCGAGGGGACGACGCAAGGGTAGGTACTCCAAACAAACTGTCGTTGTGTATTTGAAAGACACTTTTCATTCTGACTTGTCCAAACTCCATTTCACCTTGACTCTACGCATGCTTGCAAGTGGTGCACTGTGGGATAGCCCTGGTTTCTCAGGCTTGTTGACTCATGTTCCATCAGAGAAGAACCGTACAAAAACCAGAGGTCAATTTAATCTCACCTTAATATTTGTTGTCTTCTTTGAGGTGCATATCCATCCAGCGGTACCCAAATGGGATTAAAAACATAAGATGGCTGTCAGAGCATTAACCCAGTCTTACCATTTTAAATCCCATGGAGTGGATGAGTGTGTACTTCAGGGATAGTGAACAGTTTTGGAGCTCATGAGCGGTTACAACATGCCTGTAGAAACCTACTGTTACTGCCATTCTACTTTAACGTCTCACTCTGATGTGACTTATTTTATCCAATCAAATAAATGCCAGGGAATTATTAACAGCTCTTAACTGTTTTTGTTTGTAATTTCTTTTAACAT
Organism: Monocentris japonica; assembly: GCA_900323365.1. Classification (NCBI taxonomy): domain Eukaryota; kingdom Metazoa; phylum Chordata; class Actinopteri; order Trachichthyiformes; family Monocentridae; genus Monocentris; species Monocentris japonica. The sequence continues at coordinate 4,995 of OOFE01046841.1, forward strand.
TTTGTGCTTCCAAAACCCACATTCAGAACTTTTTTCCACTACAGAATTACTGTCAAAAAAACAACCTTGTAACATGGCTGGAAAGCAGCAGATAGCTCTTCAGGAGGAAATTGAACAATGATATCATCTAATGAAAAACAACGATGCACACACAAAAACACAGTATGGCCCATCTTCCTCAGTCTCCTGCTTTTGTCCACTATCTATTGGCATGCCTCAATTTGATTCCCTCTACATTAAGTATATAGTTACATTTTACTGTTGTTTTCTCAACTTCATTGCATTGCTGATGATGATGTCCATGCTTTAATATGTACAAGTTGTTAATAGGGAAATGTCTGTTCTTCTTTCTTCAATACTCAGCAGCAGATAGTGAGTGTGTGTTTTAGCCAGACTGAAGCCATGGTGAATGAGTGTCTATAGTAGGTTGCCATATTAGGCCCTGACAACCATGTTTGCTGTTATATTGTATTAACGTTATATTAGATCATAGAATAGAGCAGTGTGGTTAGCTAACATTTTGGGTTGTGCATTAGTTAAACTGTAGTTTGTCCCAGTTTTGGCCTTACAGTCTGCAGTAGAACTAATTTGATAAGGTAAAACATAAGATCATAGACACACATGTTGAATAACTGCATGTATGATACTATACAGCTTCTCTGTTGTGGACCTTTATCATCCTTACTTTCATGTAGGCTGTATACCATGAGCATTGATTGACTGGTGTGTGTGCACCCTTCCTTCAGGGAAACCCGCTCCCCTGGAGATCAAGCCACTGCCAGAATGGGAGGAGCCCTCTGCGCCCGTCCGCTCGCCTGTCACACGGTCATTCGCTCGGGAGTAAGTGTCCAAAACCTCACACAGCTTTTAAAATTCTACATGGTGCTTGCGACTTTGGGCATGTTCACGCTGTTCTGCATTTTCCTACATACCTTTTAAAATGAATGGCCCATGCTAGTACATGGGCAATCTTTGTCATGATCAAACAAAATACATAATGCAAACTAGTGGTACATGGCAACATGCATGCATGTATCTATTCTTTGTTTATAGCTAATCTAATATATCTAATCTATTTTCTGATATAAAGAAGTTGTTATGGAAACAGAGTGGTGTTGTGCTTCCAGCTTTTTCATATTATCAGCACAAAATGCGTTTGAGGCTTTTCTAGGAAAAGAAAAGTGGAATCGTGTAAGCATGCCCTTTGGCAGTAGATACTATTAACAGAAGCAGTAGACACTAACTCTCCATGCATCACTATAGTCACTTCATGACCAAAGTAGCATTGCTCATACAAATAGGTCTGGGATCTGCCTCAGAGCTACAGCATACGGAATGTAATTTGTTGTCTTACGTAGGATGAGGTTTGTTTCTGTACTTTTTAAAGCTGAAGGGACTCTTCTTGCTGCAGTGGTTTATAACGGGGTCTATTGTCTGTGTTTAATTGTGTGCTTGCCAGTGACTGTGTGTGTTTGTGTGTGTGCGTCTGCACATGCACACACACACACACACACACACACACAAGTGCCTGGAAGTCAGTGTGTAAACAATGTGAATGCTGCTCAGTCCCTCTAGGTTTCCCATGCCACCGAGACCCCCATCAGTGCATAGCACGGCCTCCAGCACTGACTCCGAGGACTGTGAGGAGAATTATGTAGCCATGCTCTCTAATATGTCCACAGACGAACCAGTATGTAACACACAACTATCTTCTAATCTAAGTTGCAGGATTACTATTTTCTACTTTTTTTTTTTTTTTTTAAGAAATTTAAAGCTACAGCACCAATGTGATAAATAAATGTAATTTTTGATTTTTACTGTTTTACTGTTTTTAACTGTTTCACAGCATTAATCACATGAGATCAGCCGAAAGTTTCCACTACAGATGCACCATAAATAGATGGTTTGGGTTCAGGCAGAAACAGTCAGAAAAACAACCTCATACAAATAGCAGTCAGCTTTTAGCTTCTCACAGTAAGCTGTTCTTCTATTCCACTACATAGTGTACTAGTACTAGACGTCCCATTGCCACTTCCCTAAGCCCTACGTTCATATGGACAAATCAGTGGTTGCTGCAGAGGGACTCCTCGCCACTTCAACTCCTTCTTTACAGCCGCCTCTTGTCTTGCTGCTTAGTTTTCTTTCTTTCTTTATTTTATTTTTTGCTCCTTTGCCCTCCAGGTGTTCGCTTCTGTGGAAAATCTTCATTTTTGCCAAATCACTACCCTTACTGTAGTTCTTAAGATCCCTTTTTGGAATCAAGTTATGTGATGGCTTTTGAGTCATTCAGTAATGTCTGAAACTGTTTTTACTGTATTAAAAATAGAAGTGGGTGCATCTACCATTCACTGATTGGGGTGACACAATGCATCTGCATCAAGAGGGATACTTTTTTCTTGCAGTTTGGGTATTTGATGTAACATTTTCCCATTTTGGTTGCTATAACAATTTACCGTTTTCCAACATTTGCCTTGATATTGTCCTTTGACTTCCTGTTCCTTTATCACTCATAATGTTAATTTCTTTCTCCCTAGCATCCCTTTTCTCTGGCTTTGCTTGTTCATCTTTTCTTTCTCCTGTTTTGTTCTTGACCATCTGCTCTTCTCCTCTTCTTTCCTCTCCTACTATTTCCTCCTCACTGTGCGTGTAGAGAGGAGTCCTTCTACTGCACTGTCCCCATCACCCCTGTAAAGAGGGAGGTGGAGGAACTTGACACCATAGAGGAGGTGAGCAGGGTCGGCAGGTTAGAGATGCATGGGCTGCCATGTCAGAGCACCAAAGGTTACTAGTTTCAGATCTGTTCTCATTAGATCAGGTCAGGGAATTTCAGCAAGAATACACACTGACTGTGACAATCCCAAACCCCACCTAAAAGTCGTGGCTTGGGATTTTTAGATGCAAATTATACCGTGACTGCCCTTAGACTTAGCATCTGTCCTAGTTCTGTCACCATCCTAGTTCTAATACTCCCAACCACTTGTAGTTTAACACCACCTCTAGCTCCAATGGGTGTTAGTGTTGTCACAATACAAGAATTTTGACTTTAATTCAAATACAAAGAAAAAAGAGAAAAGAAACAATATCGATGAACAACCACTGTGCTTCATTTGAACCAAAAGCATCATGGAAACCACCATAAATTCAACGTGAATATCAACTGTTAAAAATCAGAGACCACACCACGTGTTACTACACGTTTTTGCACAGGGGTTTTGATATGCTGTTGTCTCTGTAAGCTAATAGTTCCACATTTTGTTCCTGGCATGAGTTTTACCCTGACTGATGCAGTCTACCGTCAAGAGCCAGACTGTGGCTCTGCCTATTCTAGTCCTCCTTCTTCTTCTTCTTCTTCATCTTTTAACTACTCCAATCCACAAGCCATCTGCACATATATGCTCTTCAGAGGTGAAGTTGAAATGGGATTTGAGCTTGCAGAACAAATTTGGTGAAAGCATTGAACATTTAGAAGATTCAATCTTTCTCAGTGTTATCAAAGTAGTTTCGAAAATCTTGGTAATAGTGACAACACTAATTTGAGTTAATATATGTAAGTTGTGGGCCCTTTCACTGCGACCCTGCCTCAATGTTCCTCTGTTGTAAATGAAGTCTTCTGTTCCTGGGTTTCTAGAGCATGAAGCTTAGTGCACCCATGACGGCAGATGGTGGGAGCAGCCCCATGGTGAAGCCAAAGGGAGACAAACAAGTGGAGTACCTGGACTTGGATCTTGACCCCAGCAAGTCTACCCCACCTAGGAAGGTAGGACTCTACATACCGTCACAGCCTGAGGCACACGCAAACTGTTAGAGGGATGAGAGGAACTGACAGAAAAATGGAATCTGAATGAAAGAAATTTAAAGACTGACCTCTGTATGTTTCCCTTCTCCAGATAAAGAGCAACGGAACTGGCATGGCAGCGTCAGATGAGCGTGTGGACTATGTGGTTGTGGACCAGCAACGGACACAGGCCCTAAAGAGCACCAGGGAGGCCTGGAATGATGGACGTCAGTCCACAGAGACAGACACCTCCACCAAGGGACCCAAGTGACCCTGCTCACCCCTGACACCGCTGGGCCTTCGACACTAGTGCAGGCTCTGGCTTGTGCTCTGGGACAGCCCAGCTGTCACCTTCCACCTCACTGAGATCATAGTCTGTAGGGGCCAGTAGACCTCCATAGCCACTGAACTGTCTTTAGTTTACACTGCTGTCAGGCCAAGGACAGCACAGCGCCTCCAGTTGTAGGAAGGGGTGTGGGCCAGGAATAAGCTGTATGCAGTACGAAAGCAGGTGGAAGGATGGACCTGTCTTCAGGGTTGGAGTTGAGTAGACATATGAACTTGGAACATTCACTGCCTTTTATGTTGGATTTCAGTCAGAACTTTGTTCTGGTTTTTACCTTTGAAATGACTATGGGACGATGCAGAGATGACATTTCTTTAAATTATAATGCTGTTGGATATTATGTTGGCGTGTGAGTGACTTCACTTGATAACATGATGATACGTTGTCAGCACAACACTTTACTGGTTAGCTTAGCTGGTTAACAGTGTTGTTTTCTCAATTCTTCTCTTGTTTAAGTGAGGTGAAGCTTTCTATGGACAGTGATTAGAGGCCTGTTTTACAAATTCTTGACTAATATTAAAAGTTAGTGAAACTGGCTGAAACTGACCCCCAATCTGAACCCTAAGGAAAACTTCAAACTGGATCCCTAAGGTAACATAATACAACCAAGTTTCATACAGAAATATTTTCTTTCAATGCAAAGGCAATTTAACTCATTCATTTTACAAAATGCAACCATGTGCTCAGCCAAAGCTTTGGATTCACTCAGTTTCATTTAATCCACTGAAAATGATTTTATTTCCAGTTGCTTTGTAAGTGGACATGCTTCAATCTTTTTTTTTTTTTTTTGAGGAAGTTCGAAGACTGTGTACAAAAGTGTTATGTATATAAACAGAAAAAGTGTCCTTTATTTGTATGGAATATCCAGTGTGTTTGACTCGAAGGCACGTGGATTCTGCAGGGTAGAATCCGGTGCCTGTCTTAGGTGGTATCAGGACTTGTGAGAAATGAATGAATTACTGTGAGTTTTTAAAAGAAAGTGACAGGCTTTCTATAAGTTATGCAAAGGTATCAAACTTAGGCTAGAGAGAGAAAATCAGGTACTCTTTGAAAATGCATACTAATACAACTATCCATTTCTAATTTATTTTTCAAGATGTGGATTTCCTATCCACAACTAGCTCAGTATTCTTAATCCATTTGTACAAAGAGTCTGTAGAAAAGGCTTAATTTGACAAGCACTGGTCAATTAGTTTCAGAGGTTCATTGATACTCCTCATTCCTCTCTCCTCTTAGGTTTAATTTATTTCAAATGGAGCTGGCATACACTTTTGGGAAATCATTTGACTGCCTTATCTAGTCAACTGCATCTTTTGTAGATACGTTTTTTTTTTCCTGCATAGATCCTTGCTTTACTAACCCTTCAACTCTCACTCAGAAGTCCTAAGCATGTGCTACCATAAAAGATAAAATCATTGCTGTACATATTTTGCCATGGACTAGTTGAACATGTATCATTTGAACTGAAAACTGTGCCTACTATGTCATCTTCATACTACTTCACTCTTTCTTTTATTGCAGTTTTCTTGTGATATGGACTGCAAAGCTGATGATGCTTTATCTTTTTTAATAAATCTAGAGAAAAATGTCGATTTTAAAGTGGACTAAATAAAATGCAACCTTTAATGCACGTGTTGTTTTTTTGGGAATACTTAATCATAATGGAAAGGAGAAGATTTGCAAAACATTACCCCTCTGCTGTTTTACAAATCTCTCACTTTTATATAATGCAGTCTTAATTAGTCATTTAATCTAGTTTTGAGTCTTAAAATCTAGTTTTTCCTAAACCATGTGAAAAAAAAAATCCCCTAGTGATAAAATGGGGTGAGTTGAGCCTGAATGAGACTAAATGACTTAATTTTTTTTGGCGGTGTTAATGAATGAGATTCTGCACACGGCTTGAGTGCGCTTTCGTTTTAGTCTATTTTCTTTCAATCACGTCCAGATTAGGAAGTTGATGATGCCCACCGCCTCCCCCTCCATTTCCTGGCTCCCTGTCTATTTGAATGTGTCTCCATTAACAACCTGAATAGTTCTTCAAGACAATTTTCATTATCATCCGCTCTTTATAGCAATTACGCGCATATGAACTCGCCATCTGGATATCTGCAGGACGAAGCGGCCCCTTCACTTCTAGTTGTCAGCATGGCTTCGGGGCGCGGTAAGAGCCACACAATGTCCCCACGTCTTTAAAGTGGAGGAGTTCACAGAACCTTCCATTTCTGCCAGCAGCATGCAGCATTAGAGGGCCTTTAATCGAACTAATTGTCTTCCCGGGTATTTTTTGACACATTTGGCATGAATTCACCATCGGCAGCTGATTCGTTTTCCTGAAATCAGATTTCTTGAGGTTAGGGGTCGGTGTGGCTTTGTAGTTACATGGTAATAGTGGTAATACCTCGCATAACTTGCATCAGTTTGATATTACTTACTAAGATCCATACTATGAATTCACGTGATAAATGATTGTGTCGGCCTGAAAAGAGTCAACAATAAAAAGTTGGGAAATTGAGTTGAGGTGTGTTTATTCTCCACTATCCCAGGTCAGACCAATCATTAACGTATTTGTGGAAGTCTGATTTTGGAGGTTTCACTTTTAGTACGCGATCACAAATGGCAATTTTAGGGTAAAGTAAGAGTCACTTTGCAAAAAAACAGACCGAAAGCTTGTCAGTGATTTCCTGCTTTAAACTCAAGCTAATTGAACACTAGGTGGAGCTGTTGCTTGAGGAACTATGCAGCTTCCAGCTCCGGACCACCGAGGCCCCCAAAAGCTCCAGGTTTGCATGGAGATACATTTGTAATTTAAATGTAAATTTGTGGCTATCTTCAATAGTTGAACATTGAGCAATTTCTTTAGCATTGTTTACCTATCCAAGCTGATAGGGTGGTCTCTTGACTGGGTGGATCTTTGACAGGGTAGATGCCCAGTGTACAGGGTTGAATGGTGACCACTGGCAGTGCAGGGGGCTCATAAAACATGCTTGTCATGCCGCCCCAGCAGGATCATCTGGGCATGGTCTAAGGAGCCCGTTGGAGACTTTTGGATTTATGGTCAAGATGATTACTCACAAGGATGATTGTGAGTAATTCTTTTATTACCTCTTCATCATCCACTCAATAAGTAGAAGTCAACATGCCCCTAAATGTTCTTGCTATTATAGAAATACTGCATTACTACTGTTTGTTATGCTTGCTGTAGGCTGACAAATAAATTGGACATGACCTCAGCAAATCCTTTGAATATTCTCAGGGCAGAAGTAGTGTGTGTGTGTGTGCGTGTGTGCGTGTGTGCTTGTGTATGAGTATGTGTGTAATGTGGGAGTTATCTGTGCAAGGTCAGTGCCATCTTAAGTTGTGGGACTCGGAGTAATTGGCAAAAGCAACGTGATGTATCAAACCTGTGATTTTATTCATTTTTTACTTGAAAACAAGATGCGCTGCAACACCTACTGTATGCATAATTCTCAGTGAGACAGTTATCATAGGTTTATACATTAAATACACGTCTCCAATTGTGCTTAAATACAGCGCATGGTGTGACTCAGAGGTCTGGCTTCATGGCCATATCTAATCCCATAAATCTCTACTACTCCATATGACCAGATTTCCTCCAACCTACAGATGTCTGTCACCCTTTGCACTGTCTGCATAGCCTTTAATCATTGTGCAAATAACTCTTGAAATAATTCTCGTTGACAAATTAGGATTGGATTATGATTGATGATTGATTGTGACGTGGAGCAGTAGCAGACTGTAGGATGTTGCAGCTCCATACTTGAATTGTTTAGATGGGATTGTTTGAAATTCCCACTTTGTCAAATGTGGCTTATAGGTTGATAAGCTAACATGATTGACAGCTTTTGACTCATTTTCTTGTGAAATGGCCTGTTTCATCCGTTCAGCAAAGTGGCTGGTGTGTAGACTTAAAGTATGAGTAGGTGATTACTGGCACTGTCACCATGTAGGCCCATGCCAGTGTCAGGGGTTCTTAACTTTTAATCCTGCGCATTAGGCTAGGGGCCTGGAGAACAGTTGGCCCCCATTTGGGAAGGTGCATGTGTAAGATTTGCATAGACCTACTGTATAGTGTTGTGAAAAATGCATAACTGCCAGCATATGGAACTATACTGTCTCGTACAGTTATTTCAAGTGTCATTTACCACTGCACTCACTTCCTGTTCTCCTTCTGTCGTGTCAGAGCAACCATCTCAACAACATTATACATGATAAATCCATAAAGCCACTGACCCACAAAGAGGTTAGTGGGTGGTAATGGTCATATTACCAAGAGACAGATGCTCTGCCACATACACTATATGGCCAAAAGTCAGTGGACACCCCTACTAATTTTTGAGTTCAGGTGTTTCAGCCACACCCATTGCTAACAGGTACATAAAATCCAGCACATAGCCATGAAATCTCCACAGACAAACATTTAGAATGGGTGGTAAAGAGCTCAGTGACTTTAAACATGGCACTGTCGTAGGATGCCACCTTTGCCACAAGTCAGTTTGTGAAATTTCTGCCCTACTAGATGTGCCCCGGTCAACTGTAAGTGCTATTATTGTGTGAAGTGGAAGCGCCTAGGAGCATCAACAGCTCAGCCACGAAGTGGTAGACAATCTCACAGAGCGGGGCTAACGAGTGTTGAAGCACATAGTGTGTAAAAACCACCAATCACCTGCTGCAGCACTCACTACAGAGTTCCAAACTGCCTCTGGAAGCAACATCAGCACAAGAACTGTGCGTCGGGAGCTTCATGAAATGGGTTTCTATGGCCGAGCAGCTGCACGCAAGCCTCACATCACCATACACAATGCCAAGCGTCGTCTGGAGTGGTGTAAAGC
>OOFE01046843.1:0-33455 GCA_900323365.1 Monocentris japonica
ACCCATTGTCGTTGAGCCAAAACAACTCCCGTCACTTTTGTTTTTATTCCATCAATTACTTTCCTGCCAATGCTGCTATCGTCCACACTAAAGGCTGCTTGCCGCCCCGCAACTTCCCATCTCGCCTGTCACAAAAGTCCGGACGTCTAATGACATACTGACAGGCCTTGCATAAAGACTGTATTAGTCATTCACATTCCCTGTGCCACCCAATAACACAGTGGCGCTAAATACCTGTGGGCCCCCCCGAGCAGATATTGTTCTTCTCCTCCTGAAATATGCCTTCAATTAGAATGTCATATCGCTGCGCCTCAGCCATGGTTTGCCATTGCTGGGAGTGATGAGAGGGAATCAGGCATGGGCATTAGTTTTCCATCTGACGGATGCCTCCCTTCAGAATGTCTCATTAGTCAAACGCATCTCTATTCCATCACATACGACTCACATTGTAGACTGTGCCTCCTTCTGAGGATGACCCACTCCCCCTTCATTCAAAACCCATTTAATTACCATAGATAGTAGTCACATAAATATTTCACCACATCGGATGCCAATATTTCACATAGTACACAGGAATTTACAGTCAAACATCAGAGAATGTCCACGGTGTTCAGAATTCTTCACATTTCTAAGGCTGAACAAAAATAATCATCTTGCATTTAATTGCACATGTTTATTTATTTTGGGACATTGGAACTGAAAAATGCTCATGTATGAGTCATATTCTGCACACATTGTGCCTGCACACATTAAAAATGTAGGTTGCCCATATTTGTGCAGCCTTTACAGAATAAAGTTCATGTGAAGTATGCATGAAATTGTGAGATTTTCAAGCAATGTTTCTCGAACAAAATAAAAGATATCTGACATTACAGTGATTAAGCAGAGGCTTTTATCAAAAGCAACTTACAAAAGTGAAAGTTGACACTATGTGGGGATTGAACCCACAACCTTAAGATTAAGAGCCTCATGTTCTACCAACTGAGCTGTCTGGGTCAGACTAGGGCCAATCTGTCTCCAATGTCTCCAATGTCTCCAATCCTGAAGGCCCCATGATCTCAAACCTTCACCACATTGGACATCAATTGCCTACCTCCCCTGCTCTGTACTATTTGCTGATGAAAGCACCGTGCCTCACCATTTGGACGGCCCATGCCGATAACAGGGCTTTCAGTCTGACAATCGGGCCAAGCAGGTGTTTGGCGGAGTGTCGGGGGAAAAGAGCAGCTCAACAGCACATTGGAGGATCAGAGGAGGCTTCAGATGCACCTGGTCACGTGCCAAGGCCTCCCTCCCCACACAATCTGGCCCGTTCTGTTCCCACTCAGTGGCGGACGCGCCTCCACTGGCAGCTCTGATGGACGCTAAGCTCTCTTCTGGTGACAAATGCAGAGATCATTCGCTCCTACCCACACAAGCGTTTAATCATGATGCACTGCTATTGCTGCTCACACCTCAGAAATGATATCATGTAAAGCCCTGTTATTCTTGTAAATTCTGAGAGTTGAAAGGGTTTGCATCGGTTTGTTAAAAAGGCTTGGGTGGTAATTTTATCAGTGGGGTGGGTTTTGCCTAGATATGAGAGTTGGAAGACTTACCTGGCAGCCATCATGTGCAAGAATAAGGTTTATTTGAACTCTTGTTGAAGACGCATGCAAGGAAAAGACACTTTTTGAATTCATCTAGAACCTGCCTCATCTGCCTTGGCATGGCATTTTTGTGGTTTGCATTCCACTACATCAGAAAAGGGAGCATGGAAACCCCTGGTTAATGTTTGAATAGTTCTGCATTGTACGCAGGCCTGAACATCTCTATCTGCCATTCATTGAATAAATGGATCGTAGAAATGTTGAGACTCTGCAATACTTGGCTATGTGGAATGGTTATGCATTAGGTTTTGAGATGAACAATTTATCTAAATATGAAAATGTTTTTTGTCTATTATGTCATACATTCTCTTTCATGCTTGCTTTTCATCATATACAGCTATACTTCTCTAAGGTGTATGTGTGTGTATGTATGCCTGCTTTCACATATGGAGACATAGTGATGAAATAGTCTAGTATATACCTGCAGTGTAAAGTTACTTCTGTGCTTGTTTGTAGGGAAGGTATCGACAAAATCAAAGTTAGCCTGAGTGTTGGGTATTAGTGTGTCCCTTTGGGTCCGGGAGCTAAAATAAGACAGATACAGCTGAGTGAGCCTTGATGGAAAAAACATGGAGAAACGAGTCAGAGAGATGGGGCTTGGACCCTGGGGATGCCTGAAGATGGGAGAGAACGCAAGGCCTCATTCACCAGAATCAGTCTTCAAAGAGCAGAGCAGTCACCTAGTGACAATATAGAGGAGGAAGAGACTTCTCTGCAGTAGCAAGTCAAAATTTACTAAGGAGTCCATTGAGTATGAGCTTGCACTACTGTACATCCCCAGCATGAATAAGAGCACGGTGAGCTACAATGTATACCATAACGTACACCATATAAATGCAGTGTCCTGGGTTTGAATCCGGTCTGGTACCTTTGCCGTATGCCATTCTCCTCTCTCATCTATTGTTTCTCTCTACTGTGAATTATTCAAGGAGAAATGCCATAAAAGTAATACAAAACGGAATGCATTTACTAAACACTCGATAAATGCAGACTGCATGGGCCCTGATTGCACGTGCAATCAGAGTGTGCTAGCATTGCATCGGGCCCTTTGCACATAGATTACTGACATTTCAACGGTGCAACTGGACGGTTATGTATGACCTGTATAGATTACAACATAAGTCCTGTTTGAGGGAAATGCATTATTTCAGACTATTCATTATTTTTTTCAACAAATAGACAACTATTCATTTTGGATTGGGCAAAAGCAATCTCTTTGTCGCGGCTCTGTATTGTAGAGACTTGATGAGTTTTGCTTGTTTACAAACATAGTTTGAAAAGTCAGTTTGAAAATTCTTATAATCACAATTGGTCTTCGGACCCTGCCCTGCGCTGGCCATTACTACCCTGCGCTGTTTAGCGCTCCCTTCCCTGGGGTGATCTGTCTCCTCTCCTCCTGGCTCGCCAATGATGGAATGATCTTCCCGCCCCAGTCAGGACTGCAGAGTCACTCCCTGTCTTCCATCATAACCTAAAAAACCCATCTCATCAAGAAGCAGTTTGTGTCTCCTTCTCCCATATCTTCATTTGTCCCCGAAACCTTCCTCCTCTATTTGTACTGAAAATGATCCTGCCAGGGCTCTGGCTTTGACCCTTGCACTTGAATGTGCTGTAAACATGCTTCTGCTTTATTCCATGAGGCATCAATAAAGGACGTGCTTTTGTGATAGGCTGATATGTATACATTTCTCAGTGAATCAGATGGTAATTGCTGTTTTATCCTCTTGCAAATAAACTGAGCAATTTGCGATTGCAATCCACTGTAGGCAAATTTGCTCCTCTATAGTTAGTTATGTAATAATCTGTTCTCAGTCTGTCCACCCTCGAACAGTTTTGGCTCTACAGCCGACACTGGCAAGATTGAAGTATCCATTTTCTTTCGTTTTCCAGGACACCCTTTCAGTCCAGGTTGCTGAAAAATGTCACAGCCAAAACCAGCGTGGCTTTACCAAAGGGACTATCAACCTTCAGCCATGTTCACTTTGTGCTTATTTTTAGTTTTTGTTTGTTGTTTGTTTGTTGTTGTTGTCTTTGTGGTCGTTACTCAACATGTTATAGCTATTAATGAGCCTAATTCGGGCATCGTCTCTGAACTCAAAAAGCTAACTAAACAGCAGCTCTCGTGAATGCTATTCTCCATTGTCTTGATAGTGCCTATTCAGAGTGAAGAGACAACTTGTGTGTGAAGATGAATCAGTTTGTATACATGAATACAGAGATGAGGCTTCTGCGGGGAGTGTGTCCATAAGGTGCTGGATGAGGATATGAAAAGGCCAAGCTGTTCCTCGCTAGAACATCTGACACTCTGAATACAGGCAGCCTTGACTGTTCAGAGGTGTGGACAGCAGGAGTACAATTTTAGTTTTCAGTTTAATCCTTTTAAATGGTAAGAACTGGTCTGCGATAGATATCACAGAACGAGCTGCCCCCCTTGCTGTTGTATTGTGTGAAACACACAGATATGTATGATTTGACGGTAATGAAACAGTACAGTACAGCAACAATCGTCCATGGACAGTACAGTCAGTGTTCAAAAACGACCATCTGACCATTCCTCTCTTTGCTAGAGGGATGACTCACTGACGTTCAGTCATTCTCAGGACAAAACTCCCCAGATTTGATTATCATTCTCATCCTTGCAAGGACGTGAGCCACAGCGCAATTACTTGTGAGGAACTGTGATCACTCAGAGTCTAAGCATTCATTTAATGACAGGAGTATTAACAAAAAAATAATCGCTCTCAAACACCAGTCGCACAGAATGAGATTTGGCTGAGGGGACCCTGAGATGATTACTGCCCGTAAATCTAGCCATAAAACTGGGGGCCGTTATGCCTCGCGCTCAAATGGCTTGTTCAACAAAACTCTAATCGCATGCATAATTTGACGCAGTTCATTAAGATGTGAGAGTTCGGAGAAGATGATTGATACAGCGTTGAGTACTCACAGAATTTTGATTGTTTCGATATCAGTCGGACAGAAACAAGTCAAATTGACTAGCGCACGCTCAGCGACATTGCCACATGAAATTGCTGTAATCACAGTGTGCTAGGTATTAGCTTTCCTCTGCATTATCTTCTCATTGCAGCACTATGCTTGTAAAGGCACGCCGATGTCACATGTCCCAAACACAAGCGGGTAAATGTTTCATATCATTTGTGCCAGTTATAACCCTCCTCATACACCTTCCCCACTGCTTTGTTGTTCCCCTCTCTATTTTTCCTCACCTTCTCTTAGCAATGATAATGTGTGACAACACACCGCACAGGGGGCCGCACAGCAGGTGGCCGCCGGGAACCTTGCCGTCTCTCAAGCGACCGGCCCCTGGCAACCGCTGACCTCCCAACGCACACACACACTCATACCTACTAACCACCTAGTGTGTCAGCCGTGGAGGTATGGCGACCCAGGCAGCTTGTCCGACATGCTGAGTTGACAACGCGGGTAGTTCAAGTGGCAGAGAGGACAGCAGCCTCCAGGGTCTCTTGCGGTGCACCGACGTCACCGCATACGGTGTTGAGAGGGAGATCAAATACACGAGCTAACAGTCTTACTCACCGGCAGACCGTGGACATAGTACTCCAGTCATGTGGCCGGTGCTAATGGTGAATGGGGACAGCAGCGGCCCTGTTTCACATCACATCATTACCTGTGGAGAAAATCTTGGGTATAAAGTTATTCAGTTCAAAGGGCCGAGTTGTCCTCCAGTCACTTTGAAACATGCGTCAGATTTTGTTAACTCTTCTAATGTTTATCTCAAAATTAAAAGGGAGGCAAATCTCATCTCATCTTATGGTATTTATTTTATGCTGTCTTGGAGTGGAGAGAGAGGATGGGGGGTGGTAAACAAACAAAAGTAGTTGTATTTAAACCCATGATCTCGCAATTATGTGGCTGCTGAACCACCAGGGCACATTTGCTTATTAATATTTAATACATCAAAATGTATTGTAGATTCGTGGCCTCACTCTGCTTTTTGACAGAACTAAAATGCAGCCGTGAGTGCCCAGACTATAAATAACCCACAGAAGGGGGCAAGAAAAACCCAAACAAATCTTCTTTCGGCTACATGCATCGGTAACGATAAGTCCACCAGCAGTCGTTTGTCTTCTGTCGAAGTTCGTGTCGAAACCTCCTTCTCTTTCTTATCGCACTTGGCAGTTTGTACCGCGCTTACATGCGGTTATACGTTGAGCGGCCTTCTCCCTGACAGCCAGACGGTTGCTGAACAGAGAGCATATATTTCAAGAGAGGGTGCCCTTCTTCCAGCTCGGAGGCTTAATGTCAAGGGGGCACATATTAAAGTATTTCCCTTGAGATCGCCTTTGGTTTTAATCAGAGGCAAACGTGGCCACTGATTGATTGCATGAATCACGTCCTCGTTAGACGTGCAAAGTATATCAGAGTTGACACCGGAGGCTGTTGGCTGGTTGCAGAACGGAGAATGTGTCTCCCATAAATACTTGGTTAAATGGGAGTCAGCACCTTTACGCTCAAGGGATTTTTCATTTTACATGTATTCATTTATTTTTTAAAGAATGTAATTGGTAACTACCAGGCAGCCTCTTTCCGTACTAATACCAATGAGGACCTCATAGGAAGTATAAAGTGGTTACTACTGAGTGCTATGGAAATATCCATTTAAGGTCATTTTAAGTAAAAGTTGAGAATTACGTCACACCCTCTCTGGATTAAATGAGTCACTAAAATCAAGTGGCGTACAGTACATTAACATCTTTGCGCATTCATGTGGTGAATGCTCAAGTGGTTTAAGGAATACCGTAATGCATGTTTTTGCAGCAATTATTGTACCAGAGACAATGCCATTTCACAGTGTTTAACAGTCAGAGAAAGGACAGTGCTTACATGTAAGGAGACTCAATAGACTTACACAACAGCCAATAAGCAATTGCAATCAGTTGTTGGTTGATTACGATCCTCACTGTGCTGTCAAGATTTCAGTGGGGTCAGCGCAGGTGACTAGCCTGCCTCAAGCTACATTTCCTGTACTCAAGAATAATGTACCGGAAAATGCTACACTCAAGCAGAAAGGGCAGAGATACAAGGCGGAGTGGGTTTTGATGTAGCCACTTTGCCAAGTCAATGCATTCTCACTTTTTGCTTTGTAAAATATAGCCTTACACCAGCTTTGGTTGATCCACCTTGACAAGTTGTGTGTAACAATTAACGTTTAACAGAACCACGTGTCCATTTTGAGGAAGGGCAGGAGGAAGAGGGTGAGGACGAAAACAGAGAGACGTGATTGGAGATATAATTGGAGACACGGGAGATCTTTTAACAAAGGAACCAGGGTAACATTTCACTCGTGAAGGAAGGGGGCTTTGTGAAACAAGGAGAAAAAATGCAGTCCATCAGACGGTTCACCGAGCTCCTTTCCTCTCCACAGGCCATGGCACGGTAAACCCTTATCTAAAGTGACGACTAAAACCCCACCGTCTGGGCAGTATGAAATTTCCCACCCAAAAGATGTCCTATTTTGAGTTCTGGCTGCCCACATCCTCTTGGCAGTACTCGTTACAGCAGTGTAAAATGCAGAGAAATCTGAATAGATAGATAGATACTAGAAAGAAAGAAAGAAAGAAAGAAAGAAAGAAAGAAAGAAAGAAAAAGGAAGGAAGGCAAATCTTCCATACGTTACATAATGCAGCTTTAATTGCTCAAAACAAGTGTGATAATGTTTTCCTTGGCTTGGCTTGTGTCTTTGTTTAATCCTCCAATCTTGGCTTCATATAATTTTGAGAGAATTTTGACGCTTTCACACTTTTGTTTCTCTCCATTCTTCTCTCAATGTAGCAAATGTACAGCGAGCTCTATAAAGCCAGCCACCAACTCATAAGTACCCTCTCAGGGACCTGCATGTGTGCTTGCTTTTATCTTTGTTTGCCTGCCCGTGATATTCTGGCCTGTTAAACCATACAGTCCACTCTTGTTTCATTTCCGTCATTTATTTAGAAGATTAGCAATGTGATTAGGTGACACTTGCTTCTGACATGTTTGTTTCCTTTGATGATTTTGGCCGATATTACGTAACGTTACATGTTGCCACTACAGGTGCATTTTTAGTTGCAGCAAAGATCATAAGGTAAAATAGCTCTGATTGGAACAAGATGAAAACACCACTTGAAACAATAGTTAAAAAATAGTTAAAAGTCACGGTTGTAAATATGATTGTGATTTGATTCAAATTACAGCATGAAAATTGGAAGAAATCTCATAAGAAACTTTTACTCAATAACATGTAATGTATTACACTTTGCAAGTAATATTCTTAAGCCTGGTCGTCATGACACCAGTCAGCCTCTTCTGAAACTACCTATATCAGCACCACATGCAGACATGCAGTACAGTGGGCGAGAATGATGATAATACCCGAGGTGTGATCATACCATGTTCTTGCCAACTAATAGTGACAGTAGGAGACAGTAATCCCTCCTCGTCCCCACTGCAGTTTGTGACTGTAATCTCAGATTAATGTCCAGGACATGTCCTCGCTAGGTGATTGCACACTGGGGCAGATGTTGCATCTTGTTAGGGAGCGGAGAGATGAATGAGTGTCCATGTTCCCTAGTGTCACCCGGTTTCTATCTATTGAACCGATCTCTCAAATCTGGTCACCCGAGGGAATACAGTATGGCATCAGAAGGCTGTCTTGACACACATAGAAGGCTTTGTCTGCTGTCTGTATGTAGTCCTGTATGTTTTCAATCTATTTTTACATGTACACTTGAATACAAAGTAGTGTCTCAGCTTCTTTGGCTTTTATGTTTCTTACAGTACTATTCAGAAAATTGCTTCTGGAGGAAATACAAGCTGCACGGGAGTCTTCTTCTAGTAAATTGAGGAAGTACTGAAAAAGTTAAAAGCATACAGCTGTAGTGGTCAATGCCCTCCCCTCCAGCAAAGCCTTGAACAATGACTTAATGCACTCCACAGAGGCTGCTTCACATCCCTCTAATGGATCATTTTTCACCTGGCACCTCAGCTCTCTTAAGATCAACTGAGAGGGATCAGCTCTATCGATTCCTTTCCTCTACACCAATTTGGATCAATACGGATCCCTGCATTATAAACCAACAACCCCATTTCCAGTGCTGCTGCACCTCGCCATGATCTCACTCTTGTCATTTGGAGTTGCATAATGAATTATGTTGATGCAATTGATTTGCCTTGCTAATAGCCCCATGCTCATGCAAGGCATCTGCCTTTGGAAGTGTATTTTAAGCAATGCCACACCCAAAGATATGTTTTCCTTCCCATCCAATTCTAATTAAAGCTAGAATTATGGTAAGCCTTATGATGTCCATCTTTTGCCTTGGCTACGGCTTTTAATGACAATCACTCTTCCAAGTTGCCTACATCTACATCCAGATCTATTCCCTGTGTGCACATTCTGGCAGATGATTCATTGGCATGTTGAAAAAACAGTTGGAAGTCTGGGAGATTGTTAAAACCTGCAGGGGGAAAAAGAAATGGAGTATGCCATACATCAAAGAGGCCGAGGTGCCTTGATGAGGCACTCACATGATCAAAACAGTACGCTTAAAATGCAAAATCTCACTCTCCGACGGTCGGGATGGAAAAGGAGCACTAAAACAAACAACAATCAGGGAAAAAAGAACGAAGAAACTAAACACCGCGGAGTAGAGCAGCTTCAAAGGGAATATGAATATGCCTGAGTGCCATTGTGATAATGACCCTTTAGCCTGACGGAATCAACCTTCATCCATCCGCTTACTGACAAATAGACAAACATTTCCAGTATGATCTGGTATCATAACAATGAGATAAGAGAGGAAGCAATTATCTATACTGCTCATTGACATTGGCATCAGATACTCGGAGAAGGTGGTTTGGTGTCAGATCTCAGTTGGTAATGTGCTAGGGATGAAGAAGGGAATACATTCTCCTTTTTTACCTGCGGCATTTCCAGTTCCTTTATTTATAAAGCTGCACAGGGTTAACGGCACAGGGAGGCCTCGCCGCCTGTGAGGATTATTGGCAATGCACTCCCACAAAACAGCTGTGGAAGGCAAATAATTGTCTTAAGGTGAATAACAATACCAAGCTATCCTGATGAGGGGGGTTTAATACAAGCCTAATGGAGTGTATTTTTCCAACCTATGTTTCATTTATGAGATGCTCACATGAAGCCTGTTTCTCTTGGTTTGTATTCATGGCTTATGCAAAGAAATGTGAGGGGAAAGGGAATGTGCAGGATGCAGAAGGAAATGAACAGGGATGGTAGGGGCATGCCAATATGCTTACAACACATAGCGGTGCAATGTCTCTCCCTTGAGTAAGTTTGGGTTTTGTGAATGAAATCCCTCCTTATCTGTTCTGCTTGGGCTGCTGATCAGTAAATGCTGCCCCAGGCAAAGCCCTGTCTGCAGTGCGCAAAGATTCAAACACATTTGCAAATGGGCATGTTTTTCCAATCTAAATAAGCCAAGATGTACAAAGCCAGAGGTAAAGCATTATAGAAAGGCCTGACTTAGTCATTAGTTGGTGGTAGCATGTGGTATCGCCTCGGGTTAGTAACAAGGCAGCCATGACATTGAGACAAAGAGCTTGTGTTTCTCACCCCACTAGGCCATGCTGAGCCTGTTTGTGACTCATGTTAGGGCAGACAGATGCCATGTACCAAGGCGAAGGAACTGTCTGGCAGGTTGACTGTCAGAATCAGCAGGGGAGTTGCCAATCCTGTGTGAGTGGTGAGTATGGACAGAGGTTGGCTTGACATCTCCAATCATGTATTGGTTATTGTAAATGCCTGGCTTTAACTTTTCATCACAGTTTGGTTTATTGGATTATGTTGCATATTTTTTTCTTTGGCAAAACACAGTGGTAGATAATTCTAACAACAACAACAACAATGATAAGAATGATTGTTAGGCTTGTTAGCTTGGGGTTGTCTACAACATTCAGTGCTCTCCTGCTCTCCATGATGGACATTTCTCTTGTTGACTTTTTTCTTTTTCGCTATTTTAAGCAATGTATTAGTTGTCTTGAGAAACGAGTGGGAGAAGAAACGGAGGAGATCAGTTGTGAACTTTTATAGTGCTCTTTGAGACCTGCCAGTTTCCCTAAAATAGGAACCTAGGTTGTCTTCCTGTGCATCAATCCATTGGTCTCCACGGACGTTGTACAGTATGCTTCAGCTAATCTCACTGCCTTATCAGCAACGCCTCTAACTCATATGCCTGTGCTATAATTAGCACCTTGCAGACGTGATATGATTAGTGGTTGCACACATTAG
Organism: Monocentris japonica; assembly: GCA_900323365.1. NCBI lineage: Eukaryota > Metazoa > Chordata > Actinopteri > Trachichthyiformes > Monocentridae > Monocentris > Monocentris japonica. The sequence continues at coordinate 10,927 of OOFE01046843.1, forward strand.
TTGGGTTAACTCTGTCTCTCTAATGGTTTGAAATATGAAGTTCTTCTTGTCTAATTGCGATAACGTGGCGTTACACATCGACTTATATGACACCATGCAGCTCAGGTGCAGTACACAAATACAGCTTTTGCATAGACAGAACTGCTAATTCACCCTTGATTCATCATGAGTCTTAACATGTAAACACATGTACTTGTTTACATGCACTGAAAAAATCTAATCCTTTTGAAACGGTTTTGAAGTCGTGTAGTCAATCCCAATTATGCGGTGCCATTCACTCAGACTTACACAACCTCTCCTGCCTTTAAAGGGGGAGTACCACTCATTTTAAGAAGTCATGTTATTCCTATGACCTAGAGCAATGCAGTCTGTGGTTCAGAAATGTATTGCCCTGCCTGTTGTTGTCCTGGGTGCAGTCACAGTCAACAATTCCAACATGTCCAATTCACAGTCAGTGGACCAGTGCATTGGTATGACCTTACAAAATAAGAGGTGAGAAAAAAAAATCACCTACTAGTTTTCTGGTTGCTAATTCTGGCTATAAAGGACAGCAGTAATTGTTCACTAATACAAATCAGACTATTATTGGGTGGTCAAAGCAAAAACACTAAAGACAAAAAGACAAAATCTGTTCTTCCCCCTGAATAATGAATGTACAAAACATTTGAAACCAAGAGTTGTGAGATAATGAGATCTGAAAACTGCCTTTGTAGTACGTTGTACCTCTGCTGGCTTAATGAGTTTAAACAAAGAGTGAAGCTTTTGATTCCATTGGTTCGTCCTCACCAAGCTGCACCAAGGCCTAATCCTGTTTACACATTATAAAAAATGCCTGGTTCTTTTGCTGTTTGATCAGGTTTCTGCCTTGAGCCACAGGCTCTTGTTTTAACGCCATCGTCTACCCAGTATATGATTTCCCCTCCTTCGGAGGAAAAAAAAAAAAAGGGTCAATTGAAGAAAATGAAGAAAATTGCAATTTAAATATTCATAAGGCTCTTTGTCTTTTCCCTCCCATCAGTGTCGGAGAGAGATCATGCTATTCCGCCGTGGATTTTGGCAATTACCTCTCATTGTCACCTCCCCATGTCCAAAGTCACCCCTGTGCTCTTGAGAGGCACAAGCAACCTTAACATAATTGTGAGGTTACAAGAGGATGCCAACAGATTGGATACCCCTGAAGCTGACATCATTTCACAGCTATTGAATAGGAGCACACCCCTGCATTGTCTACCACGAATTAATCCTAATGCCATGGCTGCGCAGTCTGAAAAAGATTATATTGTACCATTGCATGTCTAGGTCTGGCAAAATGAACCATTGTGAATGCAAAGCAGAGGGTGATGTGGGAAAAAATAATAATGACTTGACTTGTATCCTGATATTGTTTTGAGAACTTTCCCCACTTTATGTTTTAGTGCATTTGTTAGTCCCAAAATGTTGGTCAATTTCTCCTTTTGGTCTTAAATGATGGGCTATCTACCTGTGTGTGACGATGACAGCTCTGTCTTCAGGGGGTTTATACTCATCCAACAGGGTCTTGGCAGCCAGGGCTTCAGCTAAAGGCCAATACTCTGTCAGACTATCATTCCAATGTGGTCCGCAGGGAGTCTGCTCCCCAGTGTCTCTGTTCTCCGAGTGCCAATTATGCCATCCAATTGAATTATGCCCTTGAGTGGTATTATTAGCAGTTGTTGAGGGATCCAAACATTTGTATTCATTTAGGCTTGTTCGTCAGAGTAATTGAATGACCAGCCTGGTTTAATTAACATGTGAATACAGAAACAATGCGTAACGAATTTAGAGTTTCATTAGCTCTATGCATTGCAAAGATTGGCCAATTTAGGAGCGCCAGCTTTATTTTCTTTCCTTTTTAGATCCATACAAAACCATTTTGGTATCAATAGGCGTTTAGTACGGCGTGAGAGAGCCACACATCAGTCCCTCTATGCATGTCTCAAGTGTTAGTCGGCGCTCAGTTTCAAGTTGTTCCACAAAGTTGAACACTGTTCACTTGAATGAAGCTACGCATCAAAGACCCACCACCTCAGCCCAGCTAACTGGTGCAGCAGTTGATGCATTCCTAGGTATTCCCGAATCTGCATGCTACTGGTCCACTGAGGATTGAGAGTGTTTCTGCCCCTATACATAACTAGCAGGCCATAAATCACACCTGCTCTTATGTAACCTTCGTGTGAATATCAATGGCGACAGATTGTAGTCATGGAGTACCCCTTATGGAAATCTTTCAATAACATGCTCAGTCGGGTTTTACATATTCAAAAAATTGTGTTGACACCAGGTGGAAAACAAAATAACTAGAGTGCTTCAAATGTGTTGCCCTTGTTAACTGATACTTGATGCAGGCTGAAATTCAAAATTAAAAGTGAATCCCTCTCCAAAACACTACTCATCTTTGGAACTTTCACAGATTTTCTCTCTTTCTTTCTCTCTCTCTCTCCATCTGTTTCTGTCTCTCTCTGTTCCTCCCAGCCCTCCCAGTCTGTCATAGCTGATTGGGCCACTGGTCTGAGTCACAAGGCTCTCTCAGTGGGAGAGAGCAGCCAGTTGGCAGAGCCCTTCCCTTTCAGTGAAACGCCCCAGGTTTTTGCATGCTCTGGTACCGTAGCTCGACCCTTTTTTGTCATCTTTCTCTCGCTCAGTCAGACCCGGCACTGCCACTATGTGGGCTAGGGCCAAAAAAGCAGCGTGCACCTTTTGATGTGTGAAGTCAACCCCGCCAGGAAGTGTTGCTCTTTTTTCCTCTCCTGTTATATTGTCCTCTCTGGCACTATTTGCGGTCAGTGTAAGGCCACCAGAGGCTGCAAAGTCAGTGCCTGCCTTTTTCCCTACCTGCCTGCGAGGCAACCAGTCATCTAAAACTGGTCGCAGATAGGCGGAAGGAGCCTAACCGCAGTTGGCATGACTGCAGGTCTCCGCACAAAGACCTGGCCATCACCATTGACAATGCTGTGGTGACATCAATTTGGACTGCGAGGAATCTGGGTGTGACCCTGGAAGACCAACTGTCGTTCTTGGCAAACATCGCATCAGTGACACGCTCCTGCAGATTCCTACTCTACAACATTAGGAAGATTCACCCCTTCCTCACTGACAAGACGGCGCAGGTGCTCATCCAGATTCTTGTCATCTCCCACCTGGACTACTGCAACTCCCTCCTTGCTGGTGCCCCGGTGTCTGCCATCAGACCTCTGGAGCTTGTTCAGAAAGCTGCAGCTCATCTGGTGTTCAACCACCCCAAGTTCTCCCACACAACTACCCTTCTCCGTTCTCTACACTGGCTCCCTGTAACAGCTCGCATCCAGTTCAAGACCCTGGTTCTAGCCTATAGCGCAGTGAAAGGAACAGGTCCGTCTTACCTCCAGGCTATGGTCAAGCCTTACACCCCCGCCCGACCACTTCGCTCTGTTGCCTCGAGGCGACTGGTTGCCCCGTCGCTCAGAGGCCCCTGCGGCCGATCTACACGGTCACGACTCTTCTCTGTCCTGGCCCCACAGTGGTGGAATGAACTGCCCACTGATCAGGACAGCAGAGTTGCTGCCCATCTTTCGCCGCAGGCTGAAAACCCCCCTCTTCAAGAAACACTACCCTGACCCTTCCTCTCAGCACCTGTTTATTTGTTTCACTTACTTGTCTCAGCACTAGCTTATATGCTTCACTTATTTGTCTTAGCTCTTGTTTATTTGCTTCACTTATTTGTCTCATCTGTTTCAATAAAAAGTAGGTAGCTAACTTCCTGCACTTTTACCTTAGCACTGGTTCTGCTCTTAGATGCTTGTTTAGTAAGGAAATGCACTTACAATTTCTGGTGACTAGTAGTTCTCTTGCCTACCTATGTTGAATGCACTTATTGTAAGTCGCTTTGGATAAAAGCATCTGCTAAATGCCTGTAATGTAATGCAACCCACAACACTATGGTCAAAGCCAAGTTTTAGCATGGTGAGCTGAACTTGGTTGACCTTTGTTGTGTTTTTTTTTAACACGGTTTCATGCGGAGAGCAACAAATACTCCCCACCACCACCAAAAAAACACAGGTTGTTCTTTTGTCCACATCTTTTGATGTGGAATACAGCAGTGAAAATGGGACAACAGCAAAAATGACCAACTCATTGTCCCTATATATATCTTTTGTGAATATATTCTCAAATTTCTCATATTTACATTTCTTCATGTGCACCTCATTTATTTTGTCAGACACTAAAAGGGTATCAAGATGGGCACTTGCAAGATAAGCCTCATTTTTTTCTTCTTCTTCAACTTTTATGTTTGATAAAACATAGCCCTTTTCCCATAATAATTCCCCGAAGTGCACACATAATAGCAGAGTGTCTTACGCCTCAAAATTTAGTAGGGCTATTCAACAAAGATAGCCATAGTGAATAGGCAGTCTGTAGAGTATTTTGATTTAATTCATCCTTTACAACTTTACTCATCTTTTTTAATAATAATACAGAGAGAATTGTCTACTTCAAAGGGTTCGGCAGAACAGCCAAGTTGGTAACCTTGCCTAGATCCAAGTTTATTTTTCAGTAATTTTCTGAGCTCCAAATTCAATTTATACAATGAAATGTAATCCAGTGTAGAGAATACGAGTAGTACACAGAGGTTTGATTAAAAATTTAACAATGCCATGACAGGAAAATCGAATTAAGAACATGGCTGCCTCAGTCAATCAAGTGCTAGGCCATGGAAACCTCATCAGTGGGTCTCACTAAAGAAACGAGTATGTGCGTGTGTGTGTGTGTGTGTGTGTGCACGCAACCCCGCCATCTCAGTACACTAGATAATCCACAACTTGGACAAGCGCAAACCGCAGTCTTCCAGAAGACTGCAGAAGGTAATTACAAATTAGGCCAGCCCTTGGATCACAAGGCAGGCGGCATTCTCCAGTGAATCCTATCACCCCAACTCTTCCTGGCCAAAACAGGCTCAGGCCAAGTGAACAATGACTCAGACCTCCCCACTGTGACACAAATGCGGGAGTACTGCACTAAGCCTGCTGGGGACTGTTGTCCTTGGTGAATAGCTCGCTGGTGAATTAGCACCAGAGGTCACTGGTTGGGACACACAATGAGAAAACACTGAGGGACATTTTCGGAGACCAAGAAGTTTCCAATAATTCTCTTTAATACTCAGCGCTGAATATGGGCAAAATCATACTGCTGTTAGTTCGTCCTTAATGTGCATATCATGTGTTGACGAGTGAGACCTCTGACTGTCCTTATGATGATGATCCAACCTCAAACCTCTGTCTACTCCCCCGGCAGTCTATGTTAGAAAGAGAGTATATGTATGAGCAAGTTAGAGAGCAGGCATGTGATCATCCTTCTGTGCATGTGTGAAAGACATAGAAAGAGAGAGACTGAAAGCCGAGCATGTGCTTATTATTTTGAGTGTGTGCATGTGCATATGCCTGGTCATCGGGGCTGATGATGTGCTCAAGGTGGCACGGCAGCTCGGGGAGCCAGGCCACGACCAGACCACCGCATTTAGGAGGAGAGAGAGGGATGAGGGGATTATACGGATAGAGAGGATGGAGAGGCAGTGAGGGGGAGCCAAAGAGGAGAGAGTAATAAAAATAGTTATACAAAAAGGGATTCCGTTATACAGAGAGACACTCAGAGATAATAGGTGAGTGAAAGGACGCTGGATGCGGTGAAGTGCTAAGAGACGGTGAGTTGATCAAGGTGAGTACTTTCCCATGCAAGCTGTGTCTTCCGTGGAGCCGGCTCCTACTGAACAATTTAGCTATCCTCCGAGAGGATTTTGGAGAACAAGTTACAGCGTGAATTAACAACAGCACAGAGCAAACATTATACATTCTGCCTTGACTTGGAACTAACAAACAAGTCTGTATATCAACTCGTCATGCATGTCATTTTGGCCTTGGGGCATGAAAAAAACCCAACAAATCCTCAGTTTTGGGTCTGAAAGCAGCAAGTTTTACAAATCTATGTTTCAAATGGGGTCTTTGTATAATGATTTTTTTTCTCACCCCTTCTCTCTCTGTTGCCATAGCAACAGGAGTTGAGGATTTGGTAAAAGGTTTTTTTTAGAGTTGCTAACATGCATGGACTAGTTCTTGGATTCCCCGCTGCCTCGATATTTTAGTAAATCATGTGAGGTATTTTATTGTTTAACAATTCCTACCGCTTTTCAAATATTCAGATAACTCAGAAGAAGCGGTACAGAAGTAGCAGTGGTAGTAGCAGTGCCTCCTCTCTCCTGTTCTTCTCTGACGTGTACTCGGCACAGAGACTTATGGGTGATGCGCTCTTATGTATTTTGTCGCATCAAATCAAACCCAATTGCATTTGCTGGATGCGGGCATCCTGCAGAGAGCTCAGCGTTGATGGCCAAACAACTCTACTATACTATACCGTGTAGTCCATGCTATTATCAGCACCGAATACACCAACCCACTTAATCAGTGCCTTTTTAAAGGTCACACTGATTTTTTTTTTGCCACGACATGCTATCTGTCGTGAAGGCATTAAGGCCCGACTCATATTATTCATATTTTTTTTCAGTGACTCCTCCCTTTTTTGTTAATAGCTATGCAGAACTAAATGGACAGATCAGGCTGAGAGATTTTATCGTGGCCGGAAGGGAGGGGGTAGTGTGTGTGTGTGTGTGTGTATGTGCGTGTGTTTGCGTTTGGTGGGGTGGAGTGGTGTAATAGTACCTCCCATGATGTAATCCATCTTCTGGCTAATTAGCAACGAGGGGAACAGGGGAGGAGGAGGAGCTGGCAAACACTGTTATGGATGAAGATTGTTTATTAGGTGCGTACGCCACACGCAGGATCGCGGCGATTATGATACTGGTTGGTGGGTGGGTTCAGCGTGACCTAGTGACAAACACAACACACACACACACACACACACAAAACACGCATGCTTCCACTGGAATACAATATGTGAGGTGTGTCATGCAATTTACCTTACATTTTTTTCCCAGATATTGAAATGATAGTGGTGGCATAAGGTGATGGGGAGACACTTTCCTGCCACACACACACACACACACACACACACACCTTAATGGTATGCATTACATATACAGTATATGGGCTACCACCCTGTCACAGTTAGCATTAGAAATTAAGATAGGATAAGAGAAGATGAAACTTTAATGATCCCCATGAGGAAATTGGGTAAACTGGATTGACTGGAGGTGGACTGAATGACACTACAATGGCTGCAGTGCGATTACTGCCTTCACAGTCCATCGCAGGTCCCTTGATTGCCACAAAGAGAGCTCTCTGACTTTTTGATTCGCATATTGCCTCGTGCTCCCTGGCGCCCAACCTACGAGTAGAGAGCGTCAGCGTGGAGGAACCAGATTTATTACTGGTGCCTCAGATTAAATAACAGCACACAGAAATGGTGCTGACCAACGACAAAATAAGGCTGCGTGGGGAATATCCGGCGCGGTGCTTGTTTCACTTTCCCACAAATGCCTAACAACAGGTGCACTTCAGGTCATCTATATTTCATTGAGTGGCCATTGCCGGATGATGAATGTAAACTTGAGTGCGCATGTGTGCATGTGCATGCTCTTAGCGATGGCCAATAAAGTCGCCCTCCCTTTTGATTCAATTAGAGCTGCCGTCCAGCTCTGCCCTGCTTCGTCTTCCGCTCAGAAACCCACTCATTAAATCCGGCCATCTGCGTGTATGTGTGTGTGACTGTGTACACATGAACATACTAGCGTGTGCGCACAGTACGTGCTTGTGAGTGTGTATGCACTTTGGAGTTTGTGCTTGCGCCCACTCCAGCGAGGTTCCTGTCAGGACTCATGGGAGGGGTCAGAGGGAGAGGTCGTTAATCAAGACAGACAGGAGCGACACCCCGGCGTTCTCAGGATGACGCTGCTGCAGAGAGCTGCGTCTCCCCAAGCCCAGATCCCAATTAAGGCCCGTACTGCTCCACTCCTTAGCAGAGGCAGGCAAGAACCTTTTGTTCCCAGGCCTTACATCATACTCTGTAAGACAGAACCCAGGAGCATTTATATCCGACTCAGTTTCCGTCCAGAAAACAAAGTATCATTTGTATACTCTTATACGTATATTGATATATTCTTGACTGGGGGTTTTGTCTTTTGTGGATTAACCCGTCATAATTCATGACTTGATCATGTTGACAGCAAACTAAGACATAGAAATTCCTTTTACAATTGCTGTCTGAAAGAAAAAAGCTAATTCTTAGAAAACTAGTACTTGAATAGCAAAAAAAAAAGGCAGTAATTAGACGAGAGGCAAAAACTAGTGAAATGTCATCACTAACAAGGATTTGACGATGCTTTGGTACAACTCATCAAATTGCAGGGCCTCTATTCATCCTTGTTTTCTTCCCTCCCCCAGACAGCGCTAATGATCAATTCCAGCCCTCGCCGTATTTATTCATGAGTGTATTACACCTGGTTCCTCTTTGTTGCCGAGGCACTTCCTCAAGTATTATGTGACGCCTTGCCTCCCACGCTTCCGGCTCAGATGCCATCTCTCTCTCTCTCCTCCTCTCTACCAGACTTTGTTGAACCTCACACGCACGCACGCACACTCACTCTCTTGATAATCTGGTAATCTGACGTGCCTCTTTTATTCAGCGTCTCTGTCTCCACCACCCAATATCTTTCTCTTTCTCTCTCTTGTCATGGTCGTCACTCCCAGGAAGACAGTGAGCTGCGTCTGCTAACTTTTCGCTTGTCACACGCTTAATGCGGAAAGTGTGTGTGCATGTGTGTGTTTACGTGCATGTGGGCATTATTTGTAGACAGTTGCGAGAAAAAGTTGGTGAACCCTTTTGAATTAGCAGCATTCCTGCATAAATGGCTCAGAAAAAAAAGTCATAACAATAGATAAACACAATGTGATTTGACAAATAACACACAAAAAATTTACTTTTATATCTTTGAAGAAACACATTGCTCAAACATTAACAGCCTAAGCTGGGAGAAGTGTGTGAACCTCTAGGACAGGGCTATTCAATCATGTGCCATGCAGGACTGAGAGTCTGCAGGTTTTCGTTCCAACCAACTACAGCAGCTGATTTGGCTGATTAGCTCACCTCCAAGCAGAGAAGAGGGAAATCAGTGAAATCACCAACTCAAGTTCTGGAAGGAGGAATGGTCCAAAATACCTCTTTTGGTTGAGGTTCCACCAGTTACTAAATCTCATGTTTTTTTTTTTCCAATCCAAGCAGTTCATATTTGAACATGTTCAATGAAGACATGTAAAAATACAAATGTGTGTGTGTTATCTGTTAATTCACATTGTGTTTATATATTTTTATGACTTAGATGAAGAGCAGCCCATATTTTAGCCATCTATACAGGAATGCAGGTGATTCAAAGGGGTTCACAAACTTTTTCTCACAACCGCTTTGTGATTTTCTGTGTTTCTTTTCATGCATACTCACATTCCTTTCGAGTGTGATGTGCGTGTGAAAGCATGCATGCGCGTGTGCGTACCTGAGTGGAATTTGAGCCGGTCCAGAAATGATGACGTGCCACTGAGGGATGAGTACATATAGCTGTGTAGTCGGAGAGGCTGCTGTCACTCAAACCACTCAACAGACTCTTAGGTAGCCCAGCTGGAGTCTGCCAGACGGACGCAGACTCACCTCTCAGTTTCTGCAGTGTACTCTCCACCCACTGTTTTGTCTCTCATGATCTGCATCATCGCTTCACAAATTTTCTCTCTCTCTCTCTCTCTCTCTCTCTCTCTCTTTCTCTCTCTCTCTCTGATTATGTCAGTGTGATTATGCTCTTAGTTGGAGTAAACATAATCATAGTAACATGTATACATCTTAATCACGTTTCTTTAAGGGTGACCAAGTGCACCATGTGTAGGTGACGTAGCTCATGTTCTGCCAAGCGCACATGAAAAGGATTAGTAGAGGAGGTCTCGCTTTATACATCATGAATCAACAGCTGAATCACACAATTGCCTTATTTTGCAATAGACGTATTATTGTGTGCATGTAAACGTAGCCAGTTATTATGGATGCTGCTGCTACAGTTTCTTCTCTCTTCTCTCTCTATCTATCTCTCTGTCATTCCTTATCACTCACTCTCTTTCTCTCTCTCCCCACCAGATAGAAATAGACTGACGGGGTGCGCTGTTTTAGGGCAAGCTCAGGGGATACAATTTCCATCCATTGATTTGATTAGGTGTCATTAGCCTGTTCAGCCCGTTGGGTGAGCCTGGCAGACAGCAAGTCACCTCTTCAGGAATGTTAGAGAGGTCCACGGTATTGATTGGCTTGCCTTGGTGTTCGAGTTCCCCACCGTTGGCCTCGTTTTACCCCTGGAATGGAGATAGCCTGTCATGGAGGATTGTTCCTATCTCTCTCTGCGCTTTGAATCCATCCATCCATCTATCCATCTATCCATCGATCCATCTATCTATCTATCTAGCTATCTCGCTATCTAGCTATCTATCTCTCCCATTCCACCTTCCCCATGGTGTCTTGCCTGTCCCCCCCTTTCTCAGCCGTGTGGTCGCTGAAATATATGAAGTTTTAGCTATGGCTGTCTCGCTGGGGAAATATAAGTTGGCTGTCTATTGCATTACTGTTTCTAAGCCTCACATCAGGAGGTGATAAGATTCCCTGAGGTAGAAGGAACAGGGGAAAGGGAGAAAGGAATGATGGAATGCGTGGAGGGGGGCGGTTTCTCTATGTGTGTGCCTACATGGTTATATGTGTGTGGGTACACATTAGGGCTGTCACTTCTTCACAAAATCTGTGTGTCAATGTATCTGTCTGGGTTAGTGAATCTCTATATGCTGTGCCAGTAAGTGTACATATATATATATACACACACACTCACCGGCCACTTTATTAGGTACCCCTACTTGTTAACGCAAATAGCCTGCTCCTCCAAACAGCGAATCGTGTGGCTACAACTCAATATGTAACGCTTGCAGACATGGTGAGGTGATTACGTTTTTTGTTTGACCAAACATTAGAATGGGCAAGATGTGTGATCTAAGCGACTTTGACCACGGCGTGATTGTTGGTGCCAGACATCTCTGCCCTCCTGGGATTTTTACCATTACAGCTCTAGAGTTTACAGAGAATGGTGTGATAAACAAAAAAACATCCAGTGAGCCAAAAACACCTTGTTAATGAGAGAGGTCAGAAGAGAATGGGCAGACTGGTGTATCTTTTCCATCCGACATTTCAGTTTGATATGCAAGGGAAATAATTCAGGTAGTTTGTATTGGGCTGAACAAGTCAAACAAAGGCTACCAGCTAGCTGCATGCAAAGAAAAAGACACAAGGGCATGAATTAGATAGTTTAAGTTATTTACCTTACTTGCTAACAAAGCCAGTTATCAATAATTTAGATAGGGTATGCAGGTATTATAACTTGTATGAGATACAAGTTATGTATCTCATATCAGCGTGCTCATAGGCTAACAAAGGCTAGCAGTAGTTAGATACAGAGGAAAAAGGCAGTGCCTTTGGCATGAAATAAATAATATGAGGAGGTTATATTATTTGCTGAGCCAATTATCAATGTTTTAGGCAGGCCTGGCTGATATTATAGCATTAATCAGTATTACTGAGCTCCCCAATATGGGACGTTGGACACTGTGTTCAACATTGCTTTGTTCTCATTTTCTTTCAGCATCTTTCAGTCAGGGCGGCAGTATTCTTTTGCTAAGATGGCCAGCCTTGACTATGTAGTACTGTGGGATAAGCCATGAGAGGTTCTGCTTTACAGCGATTTTAGAATAGATGGGATGTTGTTGGGCACGATGTGAATAATGAGTGGATTCCTTCTGCCAAGCAATATAGTTCCTGAACAGTCACTAAACAACATGGTTGCAAAGCAATACTTAAGTACCAGTACGTGATTTCCAGTCAGCATTTAAATGATCTGTTCTGCAGGTGTGCGGTTTTTCGAGCATGTCTTGGCCAATCACAACTGAGGTCTGTTTTATGAATAGGGGGTAAGCAGTTTATCCACTGGCCTATGGAGGCAAGAACCAGCTACACGGAGAGCACCCGGAGCACAGTTTTGATGTTTCGTAGCAGCTTAACCGACTCATAACGGAGCAGGAGAGCGAGTCAATCAGCTGCTATTGAGTGACTCTGTAATGGCTGGCCTGACCATCACACTCCCTGGAGAGCCCGTTTTGTTTTCCATTAAGACTGTCATTAGTGTGTCCACGCTGGCGCAGCACGGCAGGACACAACCGCCAAGTGTGTGTGTCTTGTGTGTATATGTATGTGAGAGAGAGAGAGAGAGAGAGAGACATAACAGTGTTCTTACACTTCACTTAAGAGAGACGTTGTCACTGTGCTATACTATAGTTTGGTCACATAGAATAAGCAAGGAGAACATGTATGTATTTGCAGTGTTGTGGTTGAAGCATGTACTTCCAAGTCTTTACCACTGTGTTTGTTTTAAGGTCACCCAATGTCCCACACCGACCAAAGGAGCACTTGATGCTCTCCCCGTCGACCGGCTCACCGGCCCGAGAGGGAGAGCCATTAGTTTTAATCAAGCGCCACTCTAATTGAGAGGCCTCCCATCTCCATGAAGATAATTACTAGAAATGTCAGGCACTAAGCGTGGCTTGCTCTCCCCCCCTCCTCTGCCTCCCAGCCATGAATAGTGATAGACCACAAGGCTGGACATGTATCTTTATAAGAGGGCAAAGCCACAGCATTTACTTGACTGGGACAATCAGTCAACATTAGCGGCAGATGGCCTCCATAACAGAATTAAACGTTGGTGTATTACTCTGAATCAACCCTATTGAACCTTTATGGTCCAATCGGTTGACATAGTAAGTGATTGAGTGGAATTGAAGAGAATGGGAGAATGAATGAAACGGCTACTTAGAGTGATTCAGTGTGTTTATTGTGTAGTCTGTGGGTAACACACAGGCAGACAGGACAGGAACATTTGACTTCAAAGGATATAAATATTTAGGACTAAGTGCATATCCCCCAAAGGTGTAGATAGATATACAAGGCAGTTTGTACCCATGGGGTACTGGGTAAGAGTATCTACTTTAAGAGTAAGAGTATCTACTTTATCCTTGCTAACATAACAGAGTTCAAGTTAGAATATGTCAACACATGTCATGACCGGCCAGCATGACATGGAAAGGATGTTAAGAGATTTGTTTCAATCTAAAAATGTGACCTAACTTGGAAAAACAGGTGCATTGTGGGTTTTTTCCCCCATGCATTATCAATCTTTGCATTCAGAACTTTACAACTGAATAATAGATAATATAATAATAGAGGTCAACATTCTTTGGGGTTTAAATTATTAATAATTGAATCAAAAAAGTGACCTTTCATCAAGCTTTTCTGATGTGAAACGGGTCTGCTGTGAAGTTTAATGAGCCTGTGATCATAGGGGATGAGCATGTATTCTAACCTGCTGGGATGTTTTTCAATGTGTATCTATACATAGACCTTAACAACTACGGCTCACCAATATAAATTCCCTGGCAACGGCGGTTAGCTTAGTCGTAATATCTGCACATCACAATTGCACAGATATTACCAAAAGCCTTGAACAGTCTGAGTAGTCATTGAAATACCTCCAACAATCATACACAACTACTATTATAGATTTTTCTATCACTGCATTTTGGTCATTACAACAATTGTGAAATATAATACAGACTATGTGAAATTCAACTATACACGTCCCATGAGTCCCCAGTCCTTGATCGGTCCTTTGATGTATCTAAGACTCGCTTTTCTGTCACTTAAACTTTGATTGATAGCTCTCTCCAGGCCCCAGCAGAGTGTAAAGAGAATGGATGAGTTGGCAGAGAGCGACTGACAACTACCAGGCAGCGGTTGCTCCCCCTGCGATCTCACTTCAGCCAGCCTATCTTTTAATGCCGGCGCTAATTGAATAATGAGGGTGTTCTGGGTGAGGGGAAAGTTTGGCAAAGTGACACATGCCCACGTTGCTTCAAAACATTACGGCCACCTGCCGTGTGGCACCATCTCTCGCTGCTCTTGTGCCACTCTAAGCTTGCTCTAGGGACACCTTCAGTGTGTTAGCTAGTTGGCATTTCTCCAGACACTAAAAAACCCAGTGTATCACACATAAGGCAACGAATACAAGTAAATTGTTACAGATCTATCATATTCCTCGGTACAAGCGTTAATTTGGTCCGACCCACGCACAGGATATCAAGAAATCAATATTGCTGTGTCTGTGGCTGCGCTAGGTGGGCCTAATTGAAATGTATGAGGGAGCCTGCTAAATGATCTGTGCAGGCAAGGGAGCCAGAGTGATTGCAAACATATGGAACGGTTCCTTAGACAAGGGAAACATTTGCACAATGCTGAGAGAGAAATAGGCAGAGAAATGGAGCGGGAGAGAGAGAAAGAGAGAGAGAGAGAGAGACTAGAAGAAGTAGAGTCATTCATTTCAGTCAGCTGTACTTGATGTTTAATAATGTTTTGTAGCAGTCCTTCATGCAACTGGACACATGAGGAGAAAGAAAGATAGAAAATGCCTTGAATAGGTTTACAGTTGAATTGGAATGTGAGTTAGAGACAGCGATGGAGGTAGAAAAGCTCAGAGAGAGGGGGGCGGTGGCATATTATTAACCAATTAAAAACATATGGCTGTGCAGACATGGAAGTGAGCATTCAGTATTGTCATATGCTGGAACATTGAGCCTTGACCCGGGGGGAGGATAGCACAAATGAGTCTGTGCATGTGTGTATTTGGGTGCAAACTTGTGTGCATCTAGTGTACACTCTCGCATGCATGCTGGCACTCGTATATAGCCGACTACAATATGAGCACTCTCTCGGTTCCTTCCTTCCTCTCTTCCTCTCTCCTGCCATCCCTTCTTTGCTCCCCCTTCCCTCCCGCCATCCATCTCTTTCGCCATGTCCCTTTCTCTAATAAGTTATTGACATTTTGCTTAGGAATGACTGCCAAAATAATGGGTCTCATATCATCTGGAATGAGCAGTGAGTAGAAGTGGCATTTTCTAACCACTGCGTCAGGTAGACACCCAGGCTCGCTCAATTCAAATTGGTCAGTTTAATTGGGCAATCTCTTATGGGTAAAGTCGACCGTCCCTACGCAACTGAATCAGCACACTAGCACTCCCTCCCTAAGGTGCAGTAATTAGTTAGGGCCATCATACTCATCATGCAAGGGAGTACTCCGTCAGAATAATGTGGCACAAGTGAGTTAGTACCATGGTGAGGGATATGTATCATATAGTAAAGCACACATGCACAAAACATGCACACAATGTCAGCATTGGACATGGTTATGGTGATGCATTCTCCTATGGGTTTATTTGGTGCAATTGTGTTAGAAGTTGCCAAAGAAGGCATTTAAAAGTTGCTCTTTTGCCCTTCACAAATTCTGTATGACTGAGAGCATTTGCATTTCCACTCCTTTCTAACCAGCAGACAAGAGATTATATATCATGACAGCCCGAGTATCAATAATGTTTCTTTACAAACATCGCTGGAGGCTGCAAACGAAACCCGAGACACGAGCAAGGTTCACGAACAAGTGTCAAGTGTGCCGATATGACTACTTAGTTATCTCCGCCGTGCACATTGCTTTCCAAATGGAAATGAATCTAGATCTACAAATGCACAAGGTCCACGGTTTAACCGTGTGGCTCGCGAGATGATCGCTTTCTCTCCACATCCAAGACATTAATCAAATTTATTTTGACAGGTAGAAAAGGTCAAACCATTGATTTTTCCAAAAGAGAAATTGTTGTTTTGGACAAGTTTTGCCCCTCATCTGAATGATCGTACGCTGCTGCTGACACTCCAGAGACCACACACATTACCCACATCATTAAACAATGATAAAGCTCCTGAATATTTCACAAACAAAACTTGTGTGCAGTCGCATCTCTTGAATGTTTCTGCTGCTTTCCAAATTTTCCAAATTTCACTGGTGCATAAGCGAATCAAGCCGAGAAGACACATTGGCACAAGGATACCACAGAACAGCATCTATTATTCATCCAGTCGATGTATTGACATAGACAGCTCCAGTGAGCACCAAGGTAAGGTCAGTACAAAATACTCCAATGGAATAAGGCAGGGGTCGGCAACCTTTAATATCAAAAGAGCCATTTTTGGCCAAAAGAATCTGTCTGGAGCAGCAAAACATATTTGAGCCTTATAATGAAGATAACACAGCATTATTATTATTATTATTAGCATTATTATGATTATTCTATCAACATTACTAATAGGTGTAAATGAGCATGTAAATGGTGTAAATGGCTATTTATGATTATTTGGTACTTTAACTTGACAATAATACCATGTTTTGCTGCATTTTTAAAATTATGAAACTTCAGCAAAGAAAACTGTTTACATTTTTTGTTATTTTTATTGAGTGATGCTATTACCAACAAAACTGAACAATTGTGAAGTGGAGAAAAAATTCACTGGCGTGTGTAGGCCTACTTTGAAATAGAGTAGCTATAAAGAGTTATGCAGACCTACTTTGAGTCCTCCCTGTGTTTGTGGAAATTCATACAATAAAAAGTAGCCTACTTTGATAATAAATAAAACATCTAGCAGCCTAATAGCTTTAAAAATAGTAAAAGTAAAAAAAATAGGCCAGTTTCAATTTAATTTTGACTGAAGTCTAGTTCAGTGCGAGATCATCCTCTTCTTTTTTCCTCAGCCACATATAGCAATCAACCCTCGGGCCTCAGCATAAAACACAATGATGTCAACTAAGGGTCATTCAATTCAGTGACAAAATCACAACTTGCTAAAACAGATACTTTGTTGCAAATTAATAGCCTATTAAAGGATAGCGTTCTCACTCGTGTAATGCGATTTCTATTTCTGAACGTCACTGCAGGTCTTCTCGATATCAGGGCTGTATGTTGTAATTTTGATCTTCACACAAGACTGCAGGCTCTCATCTGTGAGGCGGGAGCAATATTTGGATTTTATGTAGTTCATGCTTGTGAAAACCTACTTGCACAAGTATGTTGATCCAAAGATGGACAGGACTCCAAATGTATACTTTTTCATGTTCATATAATTGTTGGGAATAGCATTCCATGTTTCAAACACAAGTTTGTCGGGTTTTGAGAGGTTTTCAATATCGCTCCATTTGTGGTTTTGAGCGAGAATGGCCTTCTGATGGGCGACATCTTCGAGCTCGGCTGTCAGGCTTTTGAACTTGGACATAAGTCTTTGTCAGCTATGTCGGCCAGTTCAATTTCAAGGTCGGGTTGACTTTTTCCTGTGAATGCGGACATGTTCAACAGGGATGGGTCAATGTCAAGTGTTGTGACAGGGAAGGATAGTGTCGTTTTTTCCTTTCTGAACTCGCTGAATCTTTCCCCAAATGCAGTTTGCATTCCGATAATCACACGTTGTAAATAATCACAATCGATGTGATTGTGTCCTTCTTTGAATTCTCTCAGGGAGGGGAAGTGAAAGAGTGTGCCTCACTGTACATCTCTGGCGAACACTGTCAACTTGCACTCAAATGCTAAAACATCTTCCAGCATCTACAGGGCCGTGCTTCCCTTTCCCTGGAGACTTTTGTTCAGCCTGTTTAGGTAACTTGTCATATCCACCATGAAGTGCAACTTTTCCAGCCGATCGGGATCTTCCAGTTCTCGATAGGTCAGGCTTTTTTGCTTTGCAGGAAAGTTTTCACATGTTCAACACAAACGGCAAACTGTTTCAGGACCTTCCCCGCGGACAGCCACCGGACTTTGTTATGCAGCAGGAGATCCGAATATGCGGTGTCGACCTCATCTAGCAATGCACAGAACTGTCGGTGGTTTAAGCCTTTTGCCATTCTTTTGTTCACTATCTGGATGACGAGGTTCATCACCTCCATACCCTTGGGGGGGAATGTTTTAGCGCACAGTATTTCTTGGTGCAAGACGCAGTGAAACGTAAGCAGCTTTCGATCCAACAACTTCTGTAGTAAAGTCACAAACCCCTTCTGTGTTCCTCTCATACTGAGTGCCACATCTGTAGCCACTGACACCATGTGGCTGGTGTTTATTTCTTTGGCTTTTAAACAGTTCACAACAGCCTCACAAATGTCCTCCCCCCGTTTTTGGCCTTTCAGCGGTATCAACTCAATGATTTCTTTCTGCAGCCCATCAGAGTTCACATACCTGCATAGCAGCTCTGTCTGCTCAATATTGTTCACATCGCTTGACTCATCGCAGGCAGTTGAGTATGCTGGAGCTGAATTGATGTCCTCGATTTGCTGGCTGGCCTTTGACGGTCTTTGCGGAGAGAGACATATCTTAAATTTTCCGAACTATCTCAGTTTTGTTTTTGAAGTCTGAGAATAGATGCTCTGATATTTTAATGAACGACTCTTTCATGTATTCACCATCCGTGAACGGCTTTCCATGCCTTACTATCTCCTGAGCTGCCACAAAACTAGCAGCAGTAGTGGAGTTTGGAGATTTGATCCAATTCTTAAAAGTGCATTTGCTCTGCTCTGCTTTCCGCAGCAGTTCCGAAATTGCTCGGTTTCTTTCATCCTCAGCCGGATACTTTTCAGCAAATGCAGTGTGCTTGTTCTGGAAATGTCTTTCAATATTACTTTTTTTGTTGTTTGCTAATTTCTCACTGCAGATCAAGCATACTGGTAAGCCAGCAGCGTTGGCGGTAAAAACAAACGAATCTGTCCATGCACTATTAAATTCTCCATTTTCCTCCGCGACTTTTCTTTTTTTGGATTTGGAACCCATAGCTAGGGAGACTCAAGACTAGCCATTTATGTGTATACATCTATGCTAGTCGCCGCTATTGAGGTTCTATGCTAGTCACCACTTATTGAGGTTTGGCAAAATTAAGAGGAAAAGGCGCCAGGCGGTAGACGTAGGCTATGACGCACATTTTAGTTGAGGAAATATTAAAAAAAACATTTTTAATTCGGTGTATAGGCTACACATTTTTACAACTGAAGAATGTAAAAATCACTTACAACAATGATAAAATTAAAATGATTTTTTGTCAAAGCCACAGGGAGCCACTGGAGATGGGCAAAAGAGCCACATGCTCCGGAGCCGCAGGTTGCAGACCCCTGGTCTGAGTGGTGGGTGGTTTTACACTTCTTACTAAGTGTCAAGTTACTGTTTAGCACACACTGCTACAAACACATACGAGCAGAGTGGAGCATAAAAGCATAAGTTTAAGTGCATAAGTGCAGGAGAAAGCAAAGCTCCTTTCTCCTGCAATGGCAGCTCTAAACAAAGTGAAATGGCGTATGGAGATAAATCCGTCTGATGCACGATTCCAAGGCTCCCAACATCAATACGGTGATCGGATTTGGAAACAACATTAAAAACAAAAATTAGCTTTAAAAATGTAGCAGGCTGGAAAGGAGACAGTTATCAGCTGTCTGGCTGACAGTTGCTGGTGCTTGCTGAAAACACTTTCTTGTGAGAAGAAGCTTCAAGAAATGGGATTTGATTTTAGCCAATTAAAAAACAGCTTTGAGGTAAACAACTTCAAGCTGATGTTTGATTGGGCAGAACAGAACAGATAAGAGGAAAGGGGTCGCCATGCTCATTTTGGGATGAGTTACTCAAAAACAAGTCTCACCAAGACAATAGTTTGTGGCGCACCAGTGCACCCAAATATAATTTCCAGGTTGCAGAATTACAATGGTTGCATTTGAGAGCCCTGCTGAGAGACACCATGTGAAAGAGAGACAGTGGCTAGATTTACACTATGGTAAAAAGTGTCTTTCGTATGTCAAGTTCGAGAAAGAGAGATATTACAGACATTATTCTTACTAGAATAAAGAGAGTAGGGTTTGAATCTAGTTTTGATTCATTACCTACAGGCAGCAGCCAGATCTATTGGCTCCTCCTCTAGTCAAGATACTGTAAAAAGACCCTGAGGAAGAGGGGGACAGACAGAAAGGGTTTTCCCCCAGGCTTCAAAAGTCCCTTATTTAACCAATGAATACTATCTATTTATATCCCCAGAAAAATACAGTCACACACACATAAAGCAGCACAAGCTCTCTTTCTCCCTTCTATGGAGAACACAGGGCCGCTTTGTGTTGTCCCAAGGTTTTCCTCTGTTCCTGGCTGCATGTTGCCAAGGTCTTGTGTACGCTTAAAGACGCATTAAGGCATGTGTACTTTCAACAGCGTTCCCTCCATGTAAGCTAACAGCTATTTTGACCAAATCCCACTTGCTCGATAGACCCCATGTAAAGGCTCCTTTCAGACATAATACATATACATGCAATGCAGGCATTAGTATGTTAGATAATGAAGGAGAGAGCAGTATATTTCAACAGGCTGTAGCCAAGGACAATACTGCCGTTACGTCAAATAACCTTTTCTCTCCTGTATTGCAAGGCTATTGCAGCCAACTACCTTGTTACTCACAGCTCAGTACTCCAACCAAATAATCAATATCCCATCCACGTGAGCCATATGGTGCATACTGAACATGAAGAAGAAAACCTCCCATTCTTTGTATGCCTAAGGTAACCTTCAGGTGAACCTTCAAGCAATCCAAACTCCACCAAACTATTTCATTTGCTCTCTTTCTCTACAGTGTCTATTCAAACCTATAGTCCATTTGCTTTAGCCCGAATCAGGGGATGAGTTGTTCCTCCTGGTGTGTAACTCGTCCTTAACCCATAATTCACAGTGTATTTAAACCATAACACACAGTGCTTCCTGTAGTTGGGAGGGATCATGGCCAAACCATGGCAAACAAAGCTCCAGGGTTGGTTTGGAAACATACTGAGAAACCACCCTCCCAAACAAGGTCTCGGTCTGATTGCTTTGGTGTACACCCAAGTCTGATTGCTGTGTTTTCATATGGACAAATAAACTAAAGCTAAGGAGGGAAACTGCTCCAGGATTTGAAATAACTCAAACGAAGTAGGTATGAAAATGCCCTCATTTACTTTTGGTACCACGGACCCTCCGCTTACCTTGAAGACGAACATCTCTCGCCTCAGTATGGCCAAAGTGTTGAAGCCTCCATCACAGATGTTGGGTTTAGCATTGGGATGGGATGGCCTGTCCCCTGGGGGCAGCCTCGGGGGTCGCGTCTGCCTGTCCGGCTTACGGGGGTCAGAGGGAGGGTGTGAGCGTGGCGGGGGAGCTGTCGGTAAAGGCTTGGTAGGCTGGGGAATCTTGTCAGGAGGCCCTGGAGAAGGAGACAGGAGAAAAAGAACACCACCATGAAAAACAAAGCTCAGTAGGATTATCTTTAAAAGTATTTAGTGATAAAATAAAATGGGCAATGGAGGCCTAGACATGGCCTGGTGTCATTTAACAATGATGCACCACATGAGAGACAGAGAAAGATGTGTAAAGAGAGAGGTGGAGGCTGAGAGAGTGCATTTGAGTGGGTTGTGTCTATTGAGCACATGACGATGCATGAATAACACACTATGTAAAAATGAGAATAAGAGTTTCCATGTGTTGATGTGTTGATTCCAACACATGCAGGAATACAGTGCATTCAGAAAGTATTCAGATCCCTTCACTTTTTTCACATTTTGTTATGTTGCAGCCTTATGCTAAAATCGTTTAAATTCATTTTTTTCCCTCATCAATCTACACTCAATACCCCATAATGACAAGCGAAAACAGAATTTTAGAAATTTTTGCAAATTTATTAAATTTCTAAAATTCTGTTTTTGCTTTGTCATTAACTGACAAAATGTGAAAAAAGTGAAGGGGTCTGAATACTTTCTGAATGCACTGTATATGACTACAATATGAAAAATGCAAACGTGACGAGAAACCCCACAGCCGTGAGGGGTATCAATGAGCAATGGTGCCATTTAGAAATAATGACCTTGAGCGTTACTATAAACAATCACCTATTAATGAATGAATGATTTAAAAATGAGTGAATGAAAGGAGGATTGATTGAAGGAATAAACTTTTTACTAACTGAGCAATCAAACAAACCAGCCGACCAACCGACCAATCACAGGATTGGTCAGAATCAATCACCTTCAGTCTTGAGTCTAGACCGAGGGACGGTCAGAATCAATCACCTTCAGTCTTGAGTCTAGACCGAGGGACGGTCAGAATCAATCACCTTTAGTCTTGAGTCTAGACCGAGGGACGGTCAGAATCAATCACCTTTAGTCTTGAGTCTAGACCGAGGGACGGTCAGAATCAATCACCTTTAGTCTTGAGTCTAGACCGAGGGACGGTCAGAATCAGTCACCTTCAGTCACAAGTCTAGACCGAGGGACGGTCAGGATCAATCACCTTTAGTCTTGAGTCTAGAACGAGGGACGGTCAGAATCAATCACCTTTAGTCTTGAGTCTAGACCGAGGGACGGTCAGAATCAATCACCTTTAGTCTTGAGTCTAGAACGAGGGACGGTCAGAATCAATCACCTTTAGTCTTGAGTCTAGACCAAGGGACTGTCAGAATCAGTCACCTTCAGTCTTGAGTCTAGACCGAGGGACGGTCAGAATCAGTCACCTTCAGTCACAAGTCTAGACCGAGGGACGGTCAGGATCAATCAC
>OOFE01046845.1:0-15348 GCA_900323365.1 Monocentris japonica
CATTCACTCTTCATTAAAAAAAAAAAAAAAAAAAAAAAGTCTTTCCACTCACAAGAACTCAAGCTGAAATTCTGATGCTAACAATCAAAAGAAATATTGAGGAAGTTGTTCAAAGATGGACAGATAGTATGTTAGTGGTAATGGCTTATACAGTAGGTTACCTCTTTGTATTCCCCCTTTCCCTCCTCAGTGTATCTGGTGATGTCTCTTTCCAAGGTGGTGATGGTCTTCACTTTGTCTTTGATGGCACCAATCTGCCAAAGAGGCATAGAGTTAGAACAGTGACTGAATGAAGACGATTTGACATAACCGACTGCTGAATAGCAGCAGTACCCAGTAGAAATAGCCACATCATGCATTGTGTGGTACTTCATTCTCTAGCAGGAAGAGAATGAAGTAAAAGAAGAAAGAGAAACTGAAACAGAGAAATAAAAGTTTGTCACCGCCTCTAAACAAATCTTTCTTCTTTTCTTGTTCAGTGTATTGGCTGATTTGTTGTGGAGCATTTGTTCAGTGTTCAATTTCACACCCTGGAGAACAGTAATAGTAGCGGAGGAGAAAAGAAACACAGGCGAGGGAAAGTACTCACCTTCTCCTGCCCCTCTTCCTGCCTCTGTCTTCGACGCTCCATCAGCTCCTGTTTCTCCTGCTGCAGCTTCTCCAGAGTGGCAGACATGGGGGACACCTGCTCCTTCGCTTCCTGGTTGGATGGGGAGAGGGGAGAACACAGAGTTTTATCAAGCCTAGTGTTTCTTTTTACAGTCATCTATCTGCAGCACCCCCACCCACAGCTGGAAATTTGACTCCACAGCTATAACAATAAGATAAGGTGAAACTTCAGTGTGGGGAAATTGAGTTGTTGCAGCAACAAGAAGTAATAAGATATAGCAAAGAAAAATAGAACATGAACAAGAAAAAAAAACAAATGGAGATTATATAAACATCTGCAACCTACAATTTCAACACTAGAACATGTTAAGTAGAAATGTAGAAATGTAAAGTATGGCAAAGAGTTTGGATTATACCATTAATAGGGTATACAGGATAATAGCAGTAGAACTTACTGAGGCAAATACAGAATTAATGCAGAGTATGTACGATGTGAAAGTACACAAACACAAGTACACAATATAAAATATATACAGAATGAAATACATAAAAATAACAAATGCAATAAACAACAACAATGAGAAAGATATGTGAATATAAAGAAAACAGATATGTGAAATTTCAGCAAGTATATGATGTGCAAAATGTGCATCATATTCAAGTGTTTTGGTTGCAGACTTGAAAAACGTCAATATAAAATGTGTGAAAATGAATTTGAAAATGAAATTTGAATGAAAATTCATCATCCAAAAATTGCATCACAACTATATACAATCGTGATAGAAATATCCCAAGAGACCAAGAAGCGAAACATGTTTTACACTCAACCCTCCGAACATCTACACAATAACTTCCAATATGATCAACATATTAGAAGACATTAGGTAGACCACTTCCTTCAGTACCTTCAGCAAACACTCCACCACCACAAAAAATAACACACACTTTACCCTGATCTCCCTGGTTAAGGCCTGTATCTCGGTAGTAAACTCCACACACTGCTCCTCCAGCTGCTGCTGTTTCTGCAGGTCACTGCTGAGCTGAAGTTTCTCTGCCCGCGTCTCGTTCACGGCACTTTTTAGGGTCTGGATCTGATCCTGCTGGTCCTGGATCAACTTACGTTTCAGCTCCATCTTACTGGATGCTGCAGGGACATGCATGGAGACAGAAAGAAAGACACAGACAATTTTGGTTTAAGGATTTATTTTAAGATTTTACTGATTACTTTTGAGGCACAGCATGGGTCAGTTCCTACAGTTACTTTGCTGACTTTTTAACTCCCTATGAACCAGACCGCACCCTGAGGTGTTCAGCCCTCCTGTCTGTTCCAGTCTAGACTGAGGACCAAAGGAGAGTGGGCATTCTTCATTCGGGCCTAAAACCTATGTGGCAGACTGGGGGGAGGGAGTGGGGGAGGCGTAGCGGCTGCGGCCAATTAAGGCTGATTGCAGCTGAGTCTTTTTGACCTGTGTGTGACTGTGTGCGAGGGAGCGTCAGTGTGAGAGGCTGACTGCGTGAGTGAGATCGGGAGGATCGGGTGTCGGACTGTGTGGAGCGGAGAGCAGCGTGACCAGCAGCTGCGACCGACCAGGGTCCGCGGAGGGTGCAGCCGGGAGCAGCCTGGAAGAGCCGGTCAGTCGGGGTTGGAGCTGGGATGTTCCTGAAAGCCTGGCAGACTGTCTGGCTTTGGGTGCTCTGTGGCTGGCCCATCGGGACAGAGGGAGGGGCGCCAGCTGATGGAGACGGCGCGGAGAGTGGCCGTCGAGATCGGGCCAGGTTTATTGCTGTATGTGAATAAAATGGCCTGCTGGCCTGTTGACTCTGCCCTCCTGCCTTGTCTCTGTCTGTCACGGACCCCGGTAGTAGAGGCTTGCTACAACCCATTTTTAAAAACTAGCTTTATTTAACAATTCTTATTCTGATTCTTAAAGCTGCATGATGTAAGATTTTTACTGTCCCATAGCACAAAATTGTCATAGTATATCTGGGGGTTGTTCATCAATACCATTGACTCAATGATGACTTTACCAGGTGCTGAGATTTCTGGCATTCAAAAACTCACTTTCCGGCCCACGCTCTCTGTTTTGCCCCAAAATGCGTGTAGGAAGGACTTCCTTATATTTTGCACACTGTGTGTTTATATCTATCTGCTTAAGTGTGTGTGTGCCTGTGAGGTGCCATCATACTTGTATCTAGTCTGTACTGGGTCTCTTGTTTTTCCTGGCTGACTTGCTGTATGGTTCTGGTCAGGTCTACTCCCTGGAGCTTGGCTGCCTGCTGAGCTATTTTCCTCTCCACCTCCTTAAGGTCCATCTGGAAGGAAAAAAATTGTGCACATCAGTCAGGTGAGGAATGTGAGGAGGGGGGATGGATGCTTAAAATTTGGAATGCTACACAGTTGCAAAACAAGTCCGAGACTTTTCAATTCCTTATGGTGACGTTTTGCATGACCAAGATTTGATAGTGTCTATATTCAAATGCAGTTTTTTTTTTTTTTTTTTTGCTGAGTTTTTTGCCTGACTCAAATGTCCTCGGCTTTGGTCCAGTTAGCCTCAGCTATCATTTGGAACTTAGATATCAGGAAAGGAGAAACAGGATGAAATGATTAGTTTATAAATGAAAGGTCCTATATAGAGATGGAAGAAGGAAGCAACAGGGAGAAATGGGAGAGCAAGGGAGAAAGGAAGAACATAGGCAGGTATTGGCTATGTCTTGATGACACATCGGAATACAGTTGGCCAAGAAAGAAAATGACTGAGGGGGATTGGGAGAGAGAGTCGGATAGACACAGGAAGACTGTACCAGATATCTGTCCATGAGAGAGATGTCCTGCAGGCAGGCCTTGGCTGTCTCCTCCTCAGACATCAGGGTAGACAGCAGAGTCTCCTGCTCGTCCACGTCACCCTTCAACCTCTCAATGTCTCTGTTGACACTCTGTAGGCGATTTTTCAACTCGGGCAAGTCCTTCTCCTGAAGTTGTCCTATTGACTGCCTGGGGAAGAGGACACAGAAAAGGGGTGGACGTGAAGCAGAAAGTAAAGCGCAACTTTACAGTTACTTGGATGCACTGCAGCCAGTTCCTAAATTCAGGGAGCTCCTTCTTCTACAAGGTCAGCGATGAGAAGCCTGACATGAAAACCCAATAAATCAGAGTTTTTTTATTTTTTTTTATTTTTTTTTAAACTTTCATGTGAGTATTGTAACCAGCAAATCCAAAGTAAAAACAAAAGGCTACAATTATCTCAATGTCAATTTACACCTAGTAGAAGCACTTTTTGCTTTGATTATGCTCAAATTTCAAGGGGATCTCCAATGCACACTCCTCTTGAGGTCAGTCCACAGATTTACTATAGAGTTTCTACTTGAGGTCAGTCCACAGATTTTCTATAGAGTTTCTACTTGAGGTCAGTCCACAGATTTACTATAGAGTTTCTACTTGAGGTCAGTCCACAGATTTTCTATAGAGTTTCTATATAGTATAAAGGCCCAGACTGGCCCAGGATTTCCGCTGCTACTTTGTTGATTTTGGTTGTGGTTTGGATCGTTCTCATGTCAAAGATTAAATTCTTTGATTACTTGAGCTTTTTTGCAGAGGGAAGCAGATTTTTCTAATATCTTGGTATCTGGAGCTATTCACTATAGCTATTCAGAGAAATATCCTGAATACTGCCACCACCATGCTTAACAGGAAGTATTGTGTTCTTTGGGTGATGGGCTGTGTTGGCTCTGCACCAAAAATATCTTTTGGACTAAAGGCCAAAAAATTCTATGTTGGTTTAATCAGACATGACATTTTCTTATGTGGTTTTGGGAGACTGCCAGTGTCTTTTTACATAATCAAGACAGCACTGGATGTTCCTCTGAGTTAAAAGTGGCTTGCGTCTTGCCACTCCACAGCCCTACATTTTACCAGACACTTGTAACTGTGTTTGTTCAGTCCTAAAAAAATATTACGGCTGCTCAGAAATTAAACTGGCAGATGAGATTCTAATTCCACTAATGTTATTGCAAAAGGTATTTCCATGTCCTGTGTCTGCATGTTTATTTCTTTTGAGCAAGCTTTACTCTACAATTTCAATACATTTCATTGCTCTAAACATTTCATTACCTAATACTGAAAAGTTCAGTTAAAAAATGGTTCTACTTTGTTTGGGAAAAAAAAAAAAAAAAATCCTGTGGGGGGTCTTATCAGGGCATGGAGAGAGTGTGGGGAGACCCAGAGAGGACATCTGTCATATGAGCATCTAACCCCATCTAGTGGTGTAAACCATTATAGAACACTCCCTCTCTCTGAACACGAACTGGAAAAGAAGGACAGAGGTGGCAAAGTCAGGATGTTTAAAGTCCTTTATCCTAAAATACACACATATTAACTTGAAGGATTTAACACCTTTAGAGAGATAAATGTTTCTCATTAAAGTCATTGGTGGGAGGAAAAATGACATCCACATCATTTAATGTTCCATATTGTTTTTTCTTCATGGGGTGAATTTTGTAGCCTAGTGCAAGACACTTAAATGGGGAAGCACATGCTCAAGCTGATGTAAAATTGATTTAGAGCCAGCAGAGAAGGTAGTCCAAACACACTGCTTTTATCCTCTGCTGTATCTTGTGCAGCTGCTTCTTTTAGGGAATTCACTGCAACCTAAAATGTGTCGGTTTTGTCTTCAATGCAAGGACAACGTAATGTAATTACGATGTAAAAATGGCACATTTAAAAGCTGTATTTCAATGTAAAGTCATCATACCTCCACCGCACACATTGTGTGTGTCTGTGTGGCTATATGTGGTGACAGTTATTTGATATAAGGCTGTACACTACTGCCCAACTCTATCATGCATCTTCCACTCCCACTTGCACCATATGTGAGATCCTATTGCCCATGTCTGAAAGTATGTACTGTGTTAGAGAGTTGTCAATGTGGCAACAACACCACTTATTGCAATAAATAAAAGTGGTTCCCGTGTCTCTCTCACCACCACCAATATTCTCCATACCTGACAGGTCTGAGAGACATCATCTCATCTCTCTTCTTCTCCTTCCTCCTCAGGTCCTGCTCCGTGTTCTTCAACTTGTCTGGTACCAGGCGTAGTTTGGACTGCATATCATTGATTACTTCCTGCAGGTCCGGGTCTGAGGGGAACGTCCGCTGGCATACGGGGCAGCAGGGTTCCCTCTCCTCCGTCAGCTGGCTGATGAACTGGGTGTACACCGCTGTGGCCCCTGCTAGCATGGCTGGACAGAGAAGGGAGAGAGAAAGATTAGAGTATATCCTACTCCATGTCTTATACTACTTCTATTACTACTACAGCTATTATGAGAATTAGAAAAAAAAACAGCCTCTCAGTCTGGAGGTCATCTCCAGGTCTAGACTGCTGCCAGTTCCTACACCAGATCCTACGCCAGATCCTGAGAGCCTCTAATAATAACAACACTATCTCTCATTTCTCTACTTGGATATCTATTAACAGGATAATCTATTATTTTGGAGCCTTCACCTCTTTGTTTGGCCGTCTTCTCCAGCTCTTCCTGCAGCTTGCCCAGGTCCTGCTCCAGATCCTGACTACCGCACACATTGAAGAACTTCTCTTCGTCGCTGGCTAACTGCTGCTCCTTCTTACGCAGCTCAGCAGCAATGTGGCTCTTATTCTGCTCACTTGACGCCAGCTCCTTACTGAGAACAATGAGATACTTTATTAAGTCACAAAAAGGAATTATGGAAACTATGTACCTATGTAGGGATGGATTATTATTATTATCATCATCATCATCATCATCAACAAGCATATTTTAAAGTCACATTTATATCAGTCCCACAGTTTTGGGACATTGTCTCAGGTACTGTTAATTTGTTAATTACTGTTAAACCTCATTTATTTTTTAGACTTTGTGCAAATGAAAGCATTTCAATCTATTTGATTTTTATAAAGCCAGCTATTAACTCCTGCAAATGAATGTCAAAAAAAAAAAAAATCCTTACATTTTTTTATATGATGTCATTACCATCAGGCATAATGTAGTTAATATTGCAATGGTGAAATTTTCCTCCTCCCTTTCATCTACATCTTCCCTTCATGACTGAAGACGATCCAACAGATGAGATCAAACTGTGGATTTCATCTGGATTCACCTGGTCAATGCCATGGAAACATTTTCTGCCCTCAGTATATCTGCATCTGTGTGTGTAAATTTTACTAACTTGAGTTTGGAGAGTTTGTCCCTAGTGCTGTTGATCTCTTTAGACTTGGCATAGATCCAGTCCTCCAGCTCTCTCTTGTTCGGGAAATGGCCCAACAGTGACACCAGATCCTCGGTGTGACGGGACTTGATCTTACGTACCTGCTCCTCCTTCTCTGTCTGCAGGAAAAGAGGAGGAAAGAGCGGGGAGCCAACAGAGAGAGGAAAGAGTAAGGAAGAGGGGAAAGAAGAGAGGAGGAAAAGAGGAGAGCAAAGCAGTCCATTGGGTTAAATTGACACTAACAAGTGCCACTCAGATAGATCTACTTAGAAAGGCCTCATCAGTTGGCTCTGTGTATGTGAGAGAAAGAGAGAGAGAATGGTGTGTGTGTGTGTGAGTGGTGTGTGTTTTCATAAACTTTTTTCTATATTGCTATAACACGGTTGATACCGATATAGCAACATAGGAAGGAAACCTAAGTGGTAATCTGGGAGTTGCTAGTTGTTTTTTTTGGCGATAAGTGCTGCTGTGGTGTTTTTGCACTGCAGTTCCCAGAGATCACTTGGTAAAATTTCTTCTTCTTCTATTATATGTCACGGATAATTACTTGAAGTGGCGAATCAGATAGAAAAGACAGTGGTTATTCATCTTTAGTGGTCACAGAGTGCTGCTGAGTGGGAAGGTTCATGTTTGAGGCGTGACGGGGGGTAAACACTCAACACAAAGTGCCTGCCAGTGACCGTTGGCTACACATTACCTTGTCTCTTTTCAGCATGTCCATCTGCGTGCGCGCAGTGGTGTGTGTGTTCAGTGTCTCCATCTCTTGGTCCAGCCGTCTCTGCATGCGGTCCAGCTCTGACTTCTCTCTCTGGAGCTCCACCACCTCAGCCTTCAGTTCCTCCACGTTGGAGCTCTGCAATGCACTCTGCAACTCACGCTCCTGACGAACGCGCACACACACACACAATGTGATTAGGAACACAAAAAAGGAAGGAAACAGTTATAAACTAATCCAGTAGACCTGAAATCCGATAGATTGACAGAATAATAGACAGAGATAGATAAATAATAAATGCATGTATGAATGAATAAAAGAATAAATGATGAAATGTTAAATGTATGTGGACACTCGTGCTTGTGTGCTCACCGCTTTAGCAAATTCATTCTCCAGCTCTTGCAGCCGGCTAGAGGAGCCCTCCAGCCTCTGCAGCTCTGCCCTGATGTTCCTCAGCTCTTGCTGTTTCTTCCCTTGCAGGTCTCTCTTCAGCTCCACTGTTCTCTCCAAGCCCGTCTTCTTATCCCTCATTTCATCAATAGACTGCTGCTTCTGCTGCTCCTTTTCCTCAAAGTCCGCCTGAGTAAACAGAATGATATGAAAAGAAATGGGGCATTGCATACACGAATAGCACACCTAGACTGGTCTGCCGGTGTGACTGCTGCTGAAGCTCTTTGTAGTGCAGGATTTGAAAATAGTGGCTACATATTTAATAATATGCTTCAGTGAAATTCTCTTTTCACTAAAGCATCATTCACAGGGAGGTCAGAGTGCAGGGTCAGCACCGCTGAAGCTGGTATGTCTTGCTCAAGAGCACTTCAACATGGGAGCTTGATCCCTACTCACCATGTCACACTGCTGCCCACTGACCAGAGAAAAACATGCCACAAGGGGCTTGAAACCTTAGAAAACCTACACAATTAGTGAACATTTTATTGGATCCTGATCAGGTCCCAATGGATTCTGGTGAGGAATAACTTTACTCACCGGGTTGCATAGTAACTTGAGTCCAAGGAAAACACTATACTAAGCATGGCCAATTGTCAAGACTTTATCATATCTAAATGTTTGTATCTCCAAACATTAAGATTAGCAAGACAAATACTTTGTTTATGTGATCCCAACATGATATCAAGATAGCAAAACGTCCTGCTACAGTCCTTATTTCTTCCTAAACATATTAGAAAATTATACTGGTGCAACTATTTTATAAGTGGTGTGCCTTCCATCTTTCCAAAGCCTAACCTCTTACCATAAGCTGATTGGCGGTCTCTTTTTCCCGGTCCAGTCTCTCCGTGACCTGGCGATGGAAACTCTGTAGCTGCACCTGAGTGAAGGGCGTCCGGTCATAACCCTCCAACTCTAGAAAGGATGACAAGGAGCGCACCTGGGAGGGAAGGAGAGATGGTGGGGGGAGAGAGAGAGAGAATAAAATTAAGTATTAGTATGGTGTAAGAATAAAGGGCAGTTGGATGTAAATATAATATACAGGCATAAAGATTATAGATATTCTAAATTTTAAACTCATTTGATTTTTTTAAAACTTTTTTTTTTTTTATATAGTATTCTATCATCTGCATTCACCTATATTTTATAGCTCATTCTATAGCTAATCTTCAAAAATAAGTCTTAACTGGATCAAAAAGGTACAAATGCACTTTGAATTGATGTGTAAAATATGCCATCTTTACTGATATTTGACAGTGAATTTCAACATAATACAAACCACTAACAGTTGTCTGTTTACACAGGATACGCAGAATATTTCATCTTTAGCATGGATATATTCTTTTACCATTAGTCAAGACAGTTTGTGACATGTCTCTTACCTGTGCGTCACGGTTCTTGATGTTTTGAGTGTGGCGGTCAGCCTCCAGCTGTAGACGGCCTAGAAAGGGAAGATGATTTATAAAAAGGAAATCCTCATCCATTATCCATCCACCCATCTGGCCACTAATCTTTCTTTCTTGACACCTCAGTTAAGTGCAAATTCTTATTTATGGAGGACAAATTCTTACTCATAAGTGCTTTCGATCAGTTTCACTCGTGACATTTTCAAGATTTTTTTTGGAGCATTTTTTCCTTCATTTGATAGTTAGCAGTAGATAGAGACAGGAAAGACTGGGTGAGAGAGGAGGGACGACATGCGACATAGATCCCGGGCCGGATTCGAACCCAAGACGTTGCGGTTATGTGGTATGCACCTTAGACCGGAGGTGGTAGCCGTGACAGTTTGGAAAAGTAAAATCGCCACTATCAACATTGTAAGCAGTTCAGTTCAGAACATACAAAATGCGTTCACTATTATGATCATGACCGAATACAAGCATATCATGCATGTTTGTGTGTGTGCGTGCCTAGTTGGAGCACTTTATTTTTATGTCATTTCTGCTTAACTGAATTGTCACAGTGAAGGCAGACTGGAAGAAAGGCAGTGAGAGAGGGGGTGACGTGACAAATGTACTGGGGCAGATTTGAATGTAGGACGTCACAGGTACATGTTTTATACGGCTTAGCCAACCGAGCCACAAGAACACGCCTTGTCCAACCATTTTTGCCCCCTCTTCAGCTGTGTGTGTGATCTGTGCTCTTTAAGTCCAGATAATTATCAGACACAACTGGGAAGCCTTCAGAGTAAAACATATCCAAGAACAGGAACCACCACTCTTGTTGAAAAGGAGAGTGAGCACACAGAGGTTTGTGTTTGAATTGTGTTCAAACTTTATTTGACTTCTCTCCAGCTGTGTGTATACTGTGTGTGTATGTGTGTGTGTGTGTGTGTGTGTGTGTGTGTGTGTGCACGTGCGTGCATGCGCAGGTGTTTGAGTACCTTGCTCTACCAGGAGATCAGACTTGACTCTGTTGAGTCTCTGACACTCCCGTCCGGCTCTCTCCAGCTCTTTCTGGCTCTCTGTCAGCCTCCGCTCCTTCTCCCTCACCGTCCTCTGGTGGTTCTGGTAAATCTCCTGCAGCTGCTCATCTGAACCCTGGAACACCTGCAGTATACACAAGGTACTGGCTTAGCGTGGTTCTGTAGCTCAGTGGGTAGAGCATAGCATGAACACTGCCAGGGTTAGGAGGTTTAATACCCACTGTGGCCACCCTTGGTAAAAATGTACTGTATAGAGATTTGGATAAAAGTGTCTACCAGATGACATTCATTTCAGTCACGCAATCACATTGACAGATGTAACCACTCTGAAATCAAACAGTCAAAAAAGACATTCACATCAATACAGATCAGTGATGAACTGTCATTAGAGAATTTCAACAGCCTAATTTGCCACCTGCAGTCTTATTTGTTTCCCATTTAATTTAATGACACTTCAAACAGACTGGAGTCTAGGATCCTATTTAGCAGGTGTTTAGCTAAATAAACTCACTTACAGAGAGACAGAGAAGGAGAGAAATAAAGGGAGAGACTTGCTGCATTTTCCTCTTTTGACCTCATCCCTCTTTCACTCATGTGCCTATTTCTCTTTCCAGCTCATTCATTTTTTCTCTCCATTCATCATTCAAGTGTCTGTCATCCCAAAACATACTATCCAGTGTTGCCTCCAGAACCACTGGTATCTGTGGAGGGTGACTCGTAATTTTGGTGCTGGAACCAGTGATTCACTCCCACACCTATTTTTACTACAAAGTGCTCAACGAAATCCTTTTGGGAAAAAAAGAAAAGGGATAATAATAAGGCCCGTTCAGGTTTTGCTTTTCACTCATAATGCTGCAACATGATAGAACAGCACGGGTCAGTTTCAGTACTGACTCAGCTTTAAAGAGGTCTCTCACTAAAATTATTATAATTGTCCTACATTTGTTTTATTTTTGGTGAGCAATAAACCCAGGTGCTGAATTTTAAAATCTCTTTTCCATTTTTCTTCTCTCTTTC
This sequence comes from Monocentris japonica, assembly GCA_900323365.1. Lineage (NCBI taxonomy): Eukaryota > Metazoa > Chordata > Actinopteri > Trachichthyiformes > Monocentridae > Monocentris > Monocentris japonica. Next base: position 11,453 of record OOFE01046845.1, read on the forward strand.
ACTTGTTGCATCTTTCCCTTCAGTTCTCTGATATCTTCCTCAATCTTCAATTACCCCCTTATTCGTGTTTCTCTTTCCTTAACTTGGTCTTTCAGAATTTTTCTTCCATTTTTCACTTTACAGTAACACAAAAAATGCTAACACCGTATGGTATGTATGTGACTGATTAGATTTTCTATCTCTCTCTCACCTGTTCCATCGTTTCCTCCAGCTCTCTGTTATCCTCCTCCATCTGTTTCTTTCTGCTGTCTAAAGCCTTGATGTCGATATCCAGCTTCATCACCTTGCCCAGTTTCTCATCAATGTCTATCAGTCGGTTCTGAAAATGAAACAAACAATCAGGACAGTTTACCACTACTGTCATGCAGACAAACACACCCACACACCCACACACCCACACACACCAGCAGACCAGCGTCCAGTTTTATCCAAATTTGTCAAAACAAGATTCATCAAAACAAGTATAGATCAAGCACAGATCCATCGTGCATTCATGGTGATGATTTATTGACCAAATGAAGTAGCAGTTTATTTGAATGTGATCTCAGCTCTTTGGCTCCTTAGTTGATCAGCTGACTTCTCTTCTCTCTTCTATGGAGAACACAGTAATGTCAGGCTACTTGACTTGCTAGTTAATAAGTCACTGTTTGCCACACATAGGCTCATCTGTGGCGCACCGCCACAATATCGGCACGGCCGCTACCAAATAAAAAAGTTGGTCAGTGTATAGAAATTGATCTAAAATCGAGTGAACACTGAACTTTGATTGATGGTACCGTCCACAAAGGGACATCACCCCAGCTGCTAGTGGGGTTTATATATGCAACAAGTGGCGTAATCACACATCAATTTTCCCCTGTACATTGACTGTTTGTTCCCTCAGATAAGCATTGAAAAGTAGCACCCCCCTCAAACTCATCTAATGTTGTCTACAGACAATAATTACATGCATCTCCACAAAGAAATGTGCACATCTACACACACGACCAACCCACCTCAAGTGGCTCAATCTGGCTCTCTATCTGTCGGACGCTGTCTTTAGAGGCGCCCAGCTGAGCGTCCTTGGTGGCCAGCATCTCTTTGATCTGCTGAGACTTCTCCTTGTTCTGCTTCAGGTAGCGCAGCTCCGTTTGACACTCTCTGACTGTCTGGCCCTGCTTCAGACGGAGCTGACGCATCGTCTCCAGAGCCTTGATATACCTGGGAGATGGGAGAAAGGGATGCTGACACAGTGTAACCCATTTGTAATTTGCTGTGTATATATATTATGTGCTATATTTGCTCCACCAAACTAGTGATATTGAGACGGGAGTATGATAGCTGAGTAATGTTAGCTTACACTAGAGTGACTTACTGACCTCACTCTCCAACACCCAGACACAACATCACAAAAGAACCAACAAACAAACAAAAAAAAAAAGAGACAGAAGGTGTTGGCTTTACTTGGTGGCAGCGAAGATGGAGTCAAACTTCTCTTTGAGCGCTTTCCCCTCGTTGAGTGGCCAATTAGACTCTTCTTGGTGACAGAAAATTACATTGTTCAGCACGGGCTTGGATACGCCTAGTCCAGAAATCATCTCCCGGTCCAGCTCGCCGCACTTAGATGACAGACTCACCTTTTCACCGTGTCTGGAGAGATGCGGGGGGAGGTACAAAGGATGGGGGTCAAGCCACATTTCCATCAATTCAGAGACTGCTTTATCATTAGTAGGTGAACTGCGCTTCAATGATAAATGAGTGAAGAGTGGCTTACTTTACTCTGGTGATGACCCCCTCTAAGGTCTTGAAGGAGTAGTTCTTTGCTTTCTGAGTGCAGGACATGGAGCGCTGGATGGCAACTTTCTCTCCATTGACGTCTGTGAATATTAGGCGGATTTGGGCTCGCACATCAGTCTCATGGGCATCCTGCAGGCACACGGTGAACACAAATGATGGAAACTTAAGGAGGGTTCTCAGGAACATTAGTCAGTGCCAGCCAGATCTCAAACAAGTACAGGCTCTGCAGTCCCATGGCACATTTGTTACAATAACTTAGTGTTTATTGAATACAAGAAACGCATCATAGAAATTGTGTGAAAATACACAGCTATGGTGTATTAGGAGGATTAACAATTAGCTGCATTTTTGCAATAATACAAATTTACTTCCACTTATTAACTGAATACAGCTCAATTAAGAACAGACTGATGAAGTAAATAGCACACAGGTATAGAGAAGTGTTAGCCAAATGTGGCTGTTGATGTCTGAAATCTGAAAACTCACATCCCTGAGAAATGAGCTCCAAAGCAGTTAGAAAGCCAACTAACTCACTCTACAGTGCCTACACTGATATAGCTCACCTTTGGATCATGAACAAAAGCACCTCCTTTGGCTCCAGGGGGAAGTTCCCCTGTTGTTGCATACTTCAGGCACTCGATGATAGTCTGGAAACAAAGAGGTTATAAGTAAGGATTAAAACAACATGAGAGGAACAGTTATTGGAAAATAATGTGCAACACACGGGTTAAGAACCAACATTTTGGGATATGTTATCCACCTTTTACCATGGCCACTTGCCATGGCCATTCCCCATGCACAGCAGGCTGACCTAAAGTAACCCCATTTGCCTCCTCCAGATGCCGTCCACCTCAATCCCTCGCCCACCTTCTTTGTTTGCACACTATTTGGTAAAGTTTTCTCCAACTGATGTCACACCACATATTTCATTCAAATATTAACACATGTATGCTCCTAATAGTGTGAATTTTATATATTCAAAACCATAGCACAGTTACATTTAAAAGAAATTCAGCAAATTGCTTTTACGTTTTACAGCTTTACCCCTTTTGATTTATTAAAAAAAAAAATTGTCTTCCATTTAAAATACAAAAGCATGTGTGTGTGACAGAGACTAATGCTGACCATACCGTTTTCCCAGCTCCATTGGGTCCAACCAGCACAGTCAGAGGACTGAAGAAAGAGATGACTTGTTTGTCCTTGTCCTCAATTCCAAAACTCCTCACCCCCAGTATGCTCATCTTGTCTATCTTTGACATTTTTGCTTATTGGAGAAGCTTATCTAAGAGCAAGAGAGAAGACAAAAGCGCAAGAGTGAGAGAAAATTAATTGACCGGAAGCAATAAAGAAGACACCCTACAGCAAATTGTCCCACACTGACAAACAAGCAAACAGGTCGACCGTGGTTACTGTCAGATGACCTGCTGACCATAGAAAACAAATGGACTTCCAGAAAATGGTTTATCTAGTTACTGTCAGTGTGCACACACAGTTACAAATTTACACTGACAAACATTTGGAGCAAAATTGACAAAACAAAATAATTAGTTTCTAGACATGGATCACACTGATGGCACAGCACAGTCTAGATTTGCTTTTTGGGGTTCAGTTGTATGTAAGAGCTTCACGGTGTGCAAAAATTCTTCTATTCACTCTCAATGAAGCAAAGTCAAAAAGAGTCACTTCATGGCATCACAGGTTAGAATCTTAACTTCATTGTTAGCTCTAACTTTGAGAGACTTGTTAAAAAAAAACAAAAAAAAAAAACATGTGAAATCTGTTTTCACAAAGCTAGAAAGACTACATACGTTTATACTAGCTGAATTCAGTTTATGCTATGTGCACTGTAAAGTTACTGCCAACATATCTGCATAGCAGGCAGGAGGTTTACATTGCACACAGTGATGTAGCGGTAAATAAAAAGGTGGGTAAACTATTACCTAAAGTTAGTGAAGGAAGTCAGTGATCATAAATACAATACAAACAAAAATCAACAATATTTTCAGACAAGCATTAATCAATATATTTTTACCCATAAAAACCCCTATCCTCATTTAACTTAAGTCATTTTGATACTACTTCCTGATCTGGGACACCCATGGGTGCTTGACGGGGTTCCA
>OOFE01046846.1:10300-21219 GCA_900323365.1 Monocentris japonica
GTTGAATGACAAATCGTTATCACGTCTACAAGTGGCGTGCAATGTCGACAATGTGATTTAACAGGTATAGACAGCGTGTTGTGTTCGTTATCTTATCACATCATGCTTTTTGTAACGTTACGCTAAAGGAATTTTATCGCATGTTTACTTCTAGCTGATGACTTATCAGGGTGATAGATTGGCCTTGACGTGATGTCGCTTTGGAGATTTTCATTTGTAACCCCAGCAGGGTGTCAATATCTCTGTTATGTTATTGTTTATTATTTAATATCCGTGCCAGTTAGACCACCTTTGCTGACTCACGGGGCTTATAAACGACAGTAAGACTAATCTAATTAAAAGCACGTTAACATAATGGGCAGGCGACTTTAATCTATATTTAGTATGTTGGCCAGGCTGGGTAACCTTGGGGCGTTGCCTTGGGGAAAAAACATGTTCTAATATAACCAATGTGGCACTCTGCGTAGCTTTTTCTCCCTTCCCTCATGGTCTTACACAAGTTTCCATAATGATTCCTCTGTGTGAACATGTGGGCCCAGCTGAGCCACCCCTTTTTTTTTTCTTCACAAGTGAAAGATGCTGTTGTAGCTGCTCAAAATCCTGATTTCCTGTCAACCTGATCAAATCAAAACTGATGCCCTTACTCAAGACACAACCCCGGCACTTTGCTCTATGATAGTTACAGTATATTTAGCAGAAGTTGCATGTGGGCGTTGGCTTCAATAAGGGGTAATTTACCTGCTATATAGACCACAGTAAAGATCCAGAAGGAGCTATAGTATATGACTTAACATCAAATATACTCAGTTTATGCAGTCATACAAGGCACACTTCAGAGCATCATGAGCATCAAGTAACCTTCCTTTTAAGACTCTTAATTCACTCAAACTGCTAGTCATGTGCTACTGCATGGATCAAACTGTATGATATTTATGCAATAGAGTTCAAGCATTAGCTGAGCAACATGAGTTTAACTTCTTGACTTCTTTGTTCATATTTCATATTCTCTGTTCTTTCCATTCTCTTTGTCCTTTTCTTTCTCTGTCCCTTTCATTGTATATGGATTTATGGCCATACTGTATCTTTGAAAATCAGTCATCACCATTTTTTGCCTGTAAATAAGGTAAGGGTTTGGCATAAGGTCTCCAGTGAGTTTAAGGTTAGGGTTAGCATTTTATGTGAAGAATATGAGTGCTGGTTTTGCAGCATGTTCACAGTTTGTTTCTCTGTTCTTTTCCCAGGCGGGAAGTGATGGCCAGAGCATTGGCAACTGTCCCTTCTCCCAGCGTCTCTTCATGGTGCTGTGGCTGAAGGGAGTCACCTTTGACGTCACCACGGTGGATATGAAGAGGTGAAAAAACTGTCTCTGTTTTGCAGCCTGGCAGGTTTATATTGTCACAAAAGAGGAATGTCTACCCAGTGTTTTAGCACTCCCAAATGTACAACATATGAACTGGGCACATTTTATTCAATTAACGGGTGTCAAAAGATATAAAGCTGCACTGGCAATGACTTAAGTGTAATACAGGCACTTATTGGTCACAACCACATGACTCATAGATGTTTCCTATAAATGTGTGATTTCTTATCTTATTCTGTTTCCCTCTCATTCTTCTTGCCTTCTTCCTCTTTCTTTCATTCCCCTCTCTCTTTATAATCTCTTTATCCCCTCTCTTGCTGTATCTCTAACTCGCTCTCTCCCTCTCCATCTGTCTCTCTCTCTCTTTTCCTTCTCCCTGCAGGAAGCCAGACATCCTGAAGGACCTGGCTCCTGGTGCCCAGCCTCCCTTCCTGATCTACGGGAGCGAGGTGAAAACTGACACCAACAAGATAGAGGAGTTCCTGGAGGAAAATCTCTCCCCTCCAAAGTAATCACTCCATCCATCTGTTCGTTCCTATGAGGGATGGGATTCATCAGCTGTTTTATGATAACTAACCGATCTGTTGTTTTGCTTGCCTCCAACCTTTACTTCCTGCTGTTTTGTGTTGTCCAGGTCACATAACTTAAGGATACTTTAGGATACTGCATACATGCTTAGTGTGAAAGATCCATGCTCTTCATGTTCTAGGCTTTTCACTTTTTAAAAGAATATTACCATCACACTTTTCAAGAAGGCAAATTTATGTTTGTGGAGCAATAAAATATGCATTTATATTTATGCAATTACAGTATAATTATGAAAAATATCATGCAAAAATCATTATTTGCTTCTTTCTCGGTTAGGTACCCCCGCCTGGCCGCTCGTAACCCAGAGTCTAACACAGCGGGCATGGATGTCTTCTCCAAGTTCTCAGCTTACGTGAAGAACTCAAACCCCCAGCTTAATGACAGTGAGTGAGAACTAATCTGTAATGCTTGGGTCTGTATGATAACATAATAATGGGTTACTTTATTGATCCACGTAGGGAAATGACCCCCTCCACAGGGAGGTCAGAGGTCAGGGTCAGCTACTGAAAAGTCAGGATTCAGTGTCTTGCTCTAGGACACTTCAGGAGGGGGCAGATACTTTGCAACATTGGGGTTTGAACCAAGGTCCTATGGTTGAATGACAGTCTGTCCAACCGCTAGGCCACCCTGTCACCCTTTACAAATTATCTGAGCCGATGTAGGATCTTCTTTGCGTTTCAGATCATGAAATATATTGGTGGGGAACTTGTCCAGTCATCCTAGATCAGCACTGTTATCCGGTGTTTACATTTATAGTATTTATAGTAAGTAAATGTTTTTCTGCAAGACACTTTGTAAACACAGGCCTTCTCAAACTGGTTCTCACCCAACAAAGAGTATTAGGCTGTAACAAATGCCGGTGAGCTCCTACTGTCTGCGTCTGATGTACAAAAAACCGGTCTGTGTTGTTACAAATGGGCCACGTGCTGCTCTGTGCATTTAGCTACTCTGTGCTGGGTGCCCTGAAAGAAAATATCACTGCTGTTGTGTAAAAATCTTGCAACTCCAGTTTTGTTTTGTTTTTACTTTTGCATGAACTGAGAGTTTCTATGTTTTTTTTTTTATTCTCTTGAACTGAAACTAAGCTAATTTTAAAATCCATTGCAGAATTTAGAAAATTAATTGTAATCTGTCTGAAATCAAAGCTGATTTTCTCAACTCTTGTTTAGGTCTACTTTTCAAAGTACAAGCTATGCCACAACTTTGTTTAGACTTGTTTTCTACAGAGAGTCAGTCATACTGGTGTGTGTTTGTGTGTTCGTTCAGATCTGGAGAAAGGCCTGCTGAAGGCATTGAAGAAGCTGGACGACTACCTTGGCTCCCCACTTCCTGACGAGATTGACGAGAATAGCGCTGATGACGTCACTTCCTCGTCCCGCCCCTTCCTGGATGGCCAAGAGCTTACTCTGGCTGACTGCAACTTGCTGCCTAAGCTCCATATTGTGAAGGTAATCTTTCGTTTTAAGCAGCCCCACAGTGTGAGGTCTCTTGGGTGAATGGATTAAGTTCAGTCTATATTGCTTTTTTTAATCGCAAACAGAAGGTCTGTTTGCTTCCTTGCAGGGCTTTCTGTTTGCATTTCCTGCAGTAGCCAGGAAATGTTTTTTTTTTTTTTTTTTTTTTAAAAGGTCACTTTCTGTCTTTCCCTTTCTCCCACCTACTCTCCCTCTTTCTCTTCATTCCCGTCTCTCTTCACCTTCCTTCCCTTCCTCTCTTTCGCCCTTCCCTCTCACAGGTGGTGTGTCTGAAATACCGTAACTTCAGCATCCCTCGTTCTCTGGCCAACCTGTGGAGGTACCTGGATGCTGCCTACGCCCGGGAGGAGTTTTCCTCCACCTGTCCAGTCGACACAGAGATCCACATTGCCTACTCCTCTGTAGCTAAAGCTCTCAAGTAGTAAGAGAAGGGGAGGGGTGCAAAGCACGGATACACCAGCAGGACAATACACAAAAGCAAACACACAGATGCATATACATACACACCCCGTGTTCACACTGCGAGCAGCTTGGTTGGCAGCGTGAGAGGCTCTGATTGCATCTATATAGCGGTCTGCAGCTACAAAGATCTGAACAGGCAAATCATGTATTTGTTGCTGCTCTTGTTTTGCCTTTCATAACATTACATTGTTTTGACAAGTTGGCATAGCACGCAAATAAGGCAGCATTAATTGAAAATAAATAGAAAAACTCAATAGAATTACTTCAGAGCTTACCATCAGCTGCAACGATGTATGCAACCGTTCTCCAAGCATTGTTTTTGAGGCGTCTTACAAATAAAAGCTGTAGAGAGCTTTGAATGGCTGCAATCAACTTTCATCCATTTTGCACTTGCTAGGTGGAATTATTGATCATGAAATGAGATTCATGTCAGAGGAAGCTCTATAGGAAATCAATGGACTTCTGGTTACTTGTTGACCGCGTTGCTCATAGTGTGAAGGCAGGGACATACTCTCGCAGATGAAGTGGGGCCCCCCAAACACACACACGCTGTACATGTGAGCACACTTCAGCCTTGCTTGTGTACAGAGTTTCAGTACCAGTATATACACACTGTAAAGTTGGAAACATTTCAATGGCTTTTTCAGAGTGTATCTGAAGCATACCATCGTTCCCTTCTTTATGATGAATGCCATATCCTATATTTTGATACATCTTAAACCAATGCATCGATATACAGATACCTACAGAGATGCCAACTAGATCAAACTTTCAACAGTATCTACCAAGCCTCACTCAAGCTTATTCAGCTCTCATTTTCAGCCATCGCATTAGGGAACAAATTGTTCGTTTCGTGGACATACATGCATACCAGCACCAGCTCACCTGCCAAGTGTCTTTTGAGGTGTGCCTGTAATTACAGGTGTGTCACATTCAGTACTATATATTTTTCCACTGCTATTGTAACAAGGCCTTGTACAGTTTTGGATCACAAGGGTGCCAGTTGTATATTTCATTCAACTTGCACTTCAATGTAAAAACTGTAGGCTGGTAACACACTGTAGGTAGGTAGAGCTGAGAGCAGTTACAGAGACAGGAAATGTTTTCAATAGACCTCTGCTTCCTTTTTCTGTTCTCCCACACCAGCCGTGAAGGATTAAGCAACATTATCAAGCTTGTTTAGATCTGCTATAAGGTTCTCTTGCCAGCCAATCACTTTGTTTTGCCTGTAATGTGTGAAGGATTTTTTTTTTTTTTTTCTTTATGGTGGAAGGAATCAAATTGTGAGTTTTACTGGAGTGACTCTAGAAGAAGAAGTGAGGCAGTTGTTTCTGCTTTAGTGCTATACTGAAAGTTACCTTGCTTCCTCCAGCAGCCCGGGGCACAAGGCCTCTTCTGTCACATGTTTCTCATGAAAGAAATGCAGGAAGTTAGGCGTAAACTTGCACAGTGTTTCAACAGAAAACAGCATTGGGAGCATTTGATTGATTATATTATATAGTTAATGTTAGTGTACTTAGTGATTGCAGACTGGCAGTCACTGTCATCAGTGTTGCCATGAGGAAGAGTCCTCTACTGGAGCTTTCTGTCCAGTAGATTCCTGTTTTGAACACACTCCAACTCCTCTCAAAGTGACTTGAAATTCAACACATGGGATGAAAAGAGAAGTATTTATGTCCGTTCAACTGTAGAAGTAACTTGTATGGAGGATTTGAATAACTGCAACGCACTATTTAAATTAAAAGTTTAAAGTTCGCAATCAAGACTTCATTGATAGTAAGTAGTGTGGAAATTTAGTTTTAGCTTTTTAGCTAAATATCACTCGGATCAGGGTAAAGCTCTGTGAAACAATTAAACCTAAGTGCAATTTAACACGATTGAAAAGGACAATATTGTATTATCATATTGCTTTCAGTATATTTGACATCGAATGTGAGCATTCCTGGTTATTCCCCCCTGCACAGCTGGTAGATTTAACGCATGTGTCAATCAAACCCATGATAGATTTTACTTGACGGAAAAATAAATTGTTGTGAATTTAATTTGATTTCTAAACAATGGACCAACTTTTACAGGGCCACGTGGCCTTAGTACTACTATTATGTTATTGCTGTATGTTTAAAGGGACCGGGTCTGTATAATTTCAATGCTGATGCATTCCAGGAATTTATGATATGCAAGCTTGGAAGATTTATTCTTGTTTCACTTTTTACTGTAAGACTAGAGACAATTTCAGGGAACTTTTAACTTACTTGTTGCATTCCTTAAAATATCTTTATTCACTCAGTTAAATTTTCATTTCACTATATCTAATTCTTTTTTTATCTTCATGTCATGTATTTTCTGTGTTGCAAAACCCATATTATGCTTTTCACTATTTGTTCCGGACCCCTGTGCATTTCACTCCAGATATTTTAGCCTATTTCTGCTATCTTCCATTTAGTCAAAAGCAGTTGCACTTATAGTCCACAGGAGCAAAACAATGATGTGGACATTGAACCAATACAATTGAACTGCATCATTATTTCTGATAATCAAACTAAGAGCACAGCTGAAAGTTTATTTCATATCTTTTGTACATTAAAAACTCTTTTAAAGACACATTCATTCATGAATATTCCAATAAAAATATATTAATAACAAATCCACCAGTGGCAGATGTTTTTATTTTCCTTCTTAACTTTTAACCAGGGTAACAACATTGAGATGAATAAGTGTTCCCTTGCCAAGAGGGCAGTGTACAAAAAGGTACATATAAAATAGAAAATAAAAGTCTATAGAAGCAGTGCAGTAGAATCTCAGGGGCCAATGGCTACAAACATGCAGGGAAGTAACTTTTTAAAATGGCTGTACATAGGAAATACTTAGTCATATCTTTAAAATATAGCACAATTTAGAAGCATAGTATTGGGAAGGCGTCTCTCGGAAGTAGTTTATTAAGGTTAAAGTTGGATTAGCATCACCATATACTATTATAATGAATGTAATTCACTGGGTGGCCACTGGGGCACTTTCACTGTTAATGCATTAAAAAAACCCTGCTCATGAGTGTACGCACATGCACCTGTGTGTATTTGTGCATATTTAAACATCTTTTCCAGATGTCTTTCTCAGGCTGCCTACATCTTGTTTGCTTGTATATGACCCGGCTCAGCCTCTGACGTCAGGCCAGCAGGAGATAGAGGGCAGGCAGCAGGCACAGCACTGCTCCTCTCCAGTTGAGGGCAGCAATGGACAAGGCCCCGTTGCACAGGTCTGTGTCACAGCAGACGTTGGTGTAGTTGAAATTGAGGCCTGCAGCGTGCTTCTGGCCGCTCGCGCCGCACTGGGTGGGGATGGCGCAGCTCTTCTCATACAGGGTCAGTCGCAGCGCACCTAAGGAGAGAGAAATTTGGGGAATTTTGTTTGGATGCATGCAGAGATGGGTACCAAACAATACATCAGGGTTCCTATGGTCATGGAAAACCAGGTCTGGAAAAGTTATGGAAAATGCAACGTGCATATAGTTTTGGAAATGTTGTGGAAATTTGTTGATAATCTTTTTTACCAACCAGTTTTGGCAAGAAAAGCCCTCATCAGAGCATTAGGCATTTTTTAATTTGGGATGTGCTACCTCACCCTTTACTGTGTAGACATACACCGATCAGCCACAACATTAAAACCACAGACAGGTGAAGTGAATAACATCGATTATCTCGTTACAATGGCACTTGTCAAGGGGTGGGATATATTGGAAAGCAAGTGAACAGTCAGTTCTTGAAGTTGATGTGTTGGAAGCAGGGAAATGGGCAAGTGTAAGGATTTGAGCGACTTTGACAAGGGCCCAATTGTGATGGCTAGACGACTGGGTCAGTCATGTCAAGAACTTTGTCACATACGCATACAGGATGTGCAGTGAAATGAAAAAGCATCTCCAAAACGACAGGTCTTGTAGGGTGTTCCCGGTATGCAGTGGTTAGTACCTACCAAAAGTGGTCCAAGGAAGGACAACCAGTGAACCGGCAACAGGGTCATGGGCGCCCAAGGCTCATTGATGCGCGTGGGGAGACGGGCTAGCCCGTCTGGTCCGATCCCACAGAAGAGCTACTGTAGCACAAATTGCTGAAAAAGTTAATGCTGGCTATGATAGAAAGGTGTCAGAACACACAGTGCATCGCAGCTTGCTGCGTATGGGGCTGCGTAGCCGCAGACTGGTCAGAGTGCCCATGCTGACCCCTGTCCACCGCCGAATGGTTTTAATGTTATGGCTGAACGGTGTATAAGATAACAGATGATGTTGAAACAAGGAACATAAAGGCAAGTGTGTGTGTCTTACAGCATTTTATCTCCCCTTGGCCTCTGATGAGACACACTGTGTAGTGTTTTGCCCCACCCACACAGCCTGTCGCTATTTTTAAAGATAATTTGATGGCATTACAGGCATTAGTGAGCTAAGGGGTGGCTTGATGAGAAAATGGTGCTGTGGTTTGACCTGTTGAGCTATTTTTTTTGTCCTGTGTTGTATCTACACTTTTAGAGTATCCATGTATCCATAGCAGCTCAGGCAGAGTTCATACATCGCTCAGTCTTATTCACATACATCTACAAAGATGCTTTGTGTGCTAGTTTGTGACCATCATACAGAATGTGAGAAAATACTCTCATCAACAGAAACAGGAACACCCTGTCTTTGTCGCACACACACGCCGACCTGGAGCTCACCTCGTGTTCCTTCTGCGGTACTAGCCAAGCAACGCTGCCCGGCTGGGCATTCCTGGGGAAACATGAGACAGTCCATAGGAGAGATGGCAGGAAACACACACGTGTAGCAGCGCAAACCGGCTGCGGAAATAATGGGAAACAATAACTCATTATGAGACTTTACAATCAGCTCCCAGTTTCACAGATAAGAAACAGAACCGTTGGATCGTCACTTTGACCATTCATGCATCTTACAGTGCCATGAGTGCACACATTTGTCCCAGTGGGAATCAAACCCTCAACTCTGGCAGTGTTGATGCCATGCTCTGTCCATTGTGCTGTAAATGGACCATACCTAACAAAGAGTAAGTCATGAAAACCTTTTAAAAACCTGTGTGTGGATGTCTGATTTCGAGTGAAACTGATAGATGTTTCACATACAGGGCACAATTGGTCAATGCATAGCACATTTAAACAATGATTGTATGGTGCCTTAAAATGTACAGAAATGGAGGCACTTCTGAAAGCCTGTCAGTGAAAACAGGTTTTACAGTAAATCAAAACACTTTTTGTAATTTTGGAGTAGTTTCACTGATAATATTAAAAAAACGATTTCCCTTGTTTGTCCTACATACCTGCCAACGGGAGACAACACAGGAACAGAACGAGAAGCTGTGGATGAGACATGATGTTCAAAATAAGAAGTCCTCAAATTGTTCTCAGGGAACTTTTCAACCTTTGTGTACTTCCTGGTCCCTTTTACGTCTCATGCAACTACTACAGTTGACCAATATGTCTCCCTACTCAATAATAATTTTAATTTCTCTTCTTTATCCTTCTTTGTGTCATTGAAGTCCAACCCCAGAGTCTCTCTCCTCCTGACCTCTCCCTCTGTCCCCCTTCCTTGTGTTGAGCTGATAAGGTAATAACCTCTCAAATGTAATTTGTAGTATTTGTCAGCCCCCTCAGTTCACCTCCCGCTCTGTCTTCCTGTCTTTCTTGACTATTTCTCCTTCTATCTTAATCGGGCCTGAGCTGGACACATAGTCATGTTACTTGTCTCCTCCCTAAAACGTGTAATTTCATTTGGAGAGGAGCTAACTGTTTACAGCTGACATGCTAAAAAAATGGCCTGGAAAACACCTCAGTGAAGGAATAGACAGTATAAAGAAGACGAGCAGTGAGCAAAGTCTAAAAATCGTGGTGTAGGATAAAAATGTAGTCATTTATTTAATTATCCAAGATGGTTAGATGTACCAAAGGGTCCTGCCTTTAGATTTATTTTGAGATGGGTACACTGTAAAACGACAGCAGTTTCTTAGTCAAAGTTACTAACGACCATAGTTCAAAGAATGAGTGACTAGGACACTAAAACCATTTAGAGGGAGAGAGAATAGTATGTGTAAAGGAGCTGAACGTCTGAAGGAATTTAAGCTACTACATGATCTATATTTACCAATTTGATTACATTACAGTCATTTAGCAGACGCTTTTATCCAAAGCGACTTACAAAGGTGATCGTTGACACTATATGGGAATTGAACCCACAACCCTGAGACTGTGAGTCTCATGCTCTACCAAGTGAGCTGTCTGATATGTTTTTTGAGAAGAAATTGTGCATGTTGTAAAATGAAGATAGTTTTGCAGGTGCAAAAATAAGTGAACCTCCTCCTGCCTTAGTTAAATCAAGTAGGTAAGTAGAATCAGGCGGGTAAATAATTGGGTATGAAGTTAACCAATCAAAGGTCAGATCTTTGGGGGAGGAGTTTGTGTGTCACTCCCATAAATCCAGGAGAGAACCTTATTCTGCTTGGTGTTAGCCATATAGGTGGAAGAAAAACAGTATGGTGCAATCTAAGGAGACCTCCAAGGACCTCAGGGCGCAAGTAGTGAGTCTGGGGAAGGTTATAAAGTCATATCAAAAAGATTTGGGCTCCTTCAGTCCACTGTGAGACAAATAATAATAATGAGAGCATTTCACATGACAGTGGACATCCTTGTAAAATATCACCAAGAGCCACAAGAAAAATATTAAAACGACCATAGAATGGTCTGATGAATCACATTTTCTTTTACATCATGTGGACGGCCGGGTGCGTGTGCGTCATTTACCTGGGGAAGAGATGGCACCAGGATGCACTACGGGAAGAAGGCAAGCTTCTTCCCGTAGTGCTCTGGGCAATGTTCTGCTGGGAATCCTTGGGTCCTGGCATTCAAGTGGATGTTACTTTGACATGTACCACTTACCTAAACATTGTTGCAGACCAAGTACACCCCTTCATGGCAACGGTATTCCCTGATGGCAGTGACCTCTTTCAGCAGGATAATTCGCCCTGCCACACTGTAAAAAATGT
>OOFE01046852.1:0-21801 GCA_900323365.1 Monocentris japonica
CCTTTCATTCATTCACAGAGGAATACGTTTCTAATGATACGCCCTCAATAATAATGCAGGCATTAACTGTATGCCATGAGAGAATACATGTCATGGCTGTTGCTGAGAGCATGTTCCAGTCTTTAGTCAGAAGTGTTCAAGGAACCCTGCAGGCTATGTGCAGAAGGGAGTGAATGGCGTTGAAATCCGAATGGACACAGATTGGCTGGCTATAGCGATGCAGGCAGCTCATGTGATGCTTCTTCAATCAGAGGACTTTTTATCATGGGGAAGTCGAGGTCACATCTGGTATAATTCTCACAGACTCCCATTCTAAACTGAATAACAGGCAATGGGGTGAACAAGAAACATATTTCTGTTACCACACAGCAATATCGTCAGGATTAATCCTCTCCCATAAGAGTTAATTTAACAGACGCTACTGTTTCTAAACCTTCCAAAAACAACATATGAGAATTGATTGTGAAACAGAGCCCAGTGGTTTTTAATCTTGAAGATTATTGGTTTATTTTCAGTTGTCTGCTTATGACAAGCCCCCTCAGTGTATTGACTATGGAGATCTGTGCTAGAATGGAAAACACTATTCAATCAGAAGTGGCTAATTATATGACTGCAGCTTCCCAAAACCAATATTGTGAGTGTTACTTAAAAATCAACAGTGTCTGCCAGTGTTTCTATAAATCCACACCCATCATGAATGTATCGGTTCATAGCAGCTATGTTCTTCTCTTACTTGGGTCAGTTTAAAGACTATCTGTCTCAGGCTATCAATGCTATGTGACAAAGTTGGAGACAAAAAAAGCAGTTGGCATGGTGGGACTGTTTGTCTTTTTTAAATTCAGACAAAATAGACCTCTTGGACTTGGTGGTCAATTTGTAGAACAAAGATAGCTGCATTTTGGTGCCAGGTTTCTGGACTTTAACAGACTTTTCATTTTCTTCAACTTTCACCTTCAGTTATACTCCCAAAATCTAGCCAACTGGGTTATTACTGCAAATGAAGTTGGGAGGCCACATTCTGTTTCAGTTTGTTTCAGTTTCATTTGTGTGCCTCTAACATGTAATATTTCATGGGAATTTGGGGGATGGGGGCAAAATCTATTAAACCTCTAGCTACAGAGGCACACATAGTCGAATTGATCTAAACTTCCATTTTCCTATTTTCCACCTTAACCATAAAATTCTCTCAAGCAAAAATACACACACACTACTTTTGCATTCACTCATTCACCCGCCCCCCTCTCTCAAGCACCACACACACACACACATACAGTATATCAAATAGCACACATAACTCTGTCTTGAACTCCTATGACTATTATGTAATCAACCACATAAGAAAAGGCCAGTTGAGGTTGACCAACAAGTTGGATAGCAGGCACATATACAACACCATTAGGTTTCCACAGGCATGGATAAAAAATATATGATCGTCTGAATTTACTAATGTACTATTGGCCCAGATGTTTCGAAATTATAAGGTTTCACAATATTGCCATAAAATGGTCCGGAACTGTGCAATTAAGAGCATGAGGACACACGTGCTACTCCGGCGTGGACACGTGTGTGACTGTAGGAATGGTGAATTGGGGCTTTGCGTGGATTATGCCTTTCTCGTTACTTCACATAAAATACAAGAGTTTACAAGTAAACAACACGGCATGTCCAACTGCTGAATATGGTGCAAAGACAGTTACAGAAAACCTCATTTTTTTTATAGAGAGCGACTGTCTTTATGGCTTTGCTGTGATTCGGTGGATTTTACAGACGCGTTGCTGCCCGAGGGCGAGACCTACGTCATCAAAAGCTGCATGCTGCCTTCGGGTATTGTCTGAAATGTTGTTTTTTACGACTGCATAAAATTCTGCATAAAGTACGTGTGTAAGATAAAGAAAGAAAAAATAAAGTCACAGAAAATATAAGGACGAGTGTGTGGCTAGTTATTCTTCTATGATTTACTTCTTTTTTTCGGATACCTGAATTGCCAAAATGTAACATTTAGAGGTTGAAGATAATTGAACTTGAATTTATTATTACTTAATTGAATTTTATGATTACGCTATTGTTTGGCATTGTAGTGAATAATGTGTTGCTCCATCTTTAACTTTCGTCACTGCTTTGCATTTTTGTGCAATTTGTACAGGGTGTTGAACAGGTAACAGCTGCAAATAGTGTGTAGCCTAAAGTGTGTTTATATTGCTACAGAACATATATGACGACTTTTGACAAACAAATTAATTGAAATATTGATAAAATATGTAAGATAAAATAAAATAAAACAAAAGAAAACGCTGTTAAATGTTTGTGCCATTATATCTTTTGTTGTTATTTTCGAGCAAAAGCAATTGAATGCGCCGAACAAGTCATATTTTACGGCTTTCATAGTGGGGGAAGAGGGAGCTTACGTGGAGCACTTGAAAGCAGCGTCAGCCCTAATGCGCGCACCCAGTTTACGTGGCTACTCCCCTATACACTGTACGTGCGCGCACCCTTCTATCGCGTGGTGGGGATCATCCATATTGCTGCTAGTGGTGGAGATAAGGTTGTAATTTTGAGAGGCTCTCGGACACGTTTGTATATGTTTTAATTCAGCATTTACCACTCTGCGTCTTAGACTGAAGGTTATTTGGTCTAGGGGTGGAGTGGAGAAGCGACAGAGACCAACCGACTCCGAGGAATACTTCACATTTTCGTTCCTTGAATTGAAGGCGAATTTGGGGGGGCAATCCCGAGGAAAAGGGGAAATGGCCACTCAGGTGGAGGCTCTCCTGCCCGGCAATCCACTTGTCAAACAAGAGGAGCATGGACATGCGAGCAAAATGATCCGGGGCGAGGAGGAGGTGGATAAAGGGGCGAAGCAGGCGGGTGTTGTCGACGAGGGCAGCAACGCCAAGGGAGACGACACCCCCGGACAGGGAGGGATGGCAAACACGGAGCAAACCTCCAAACAGGCGAAAGAAGAGAGCAACAGCCCGGACCAGGAAACCGAGGAGGGCGTTAAAGGCAGCAAAAAGGAGTTTACTGAAGCTCCCCCGCCCAAGGTGAACCCGTGGACTAGGAAAATGAATGCGGTGACCGTGGTCAGCGTGAACGGACAAGCACACCACGGTTGGTACCCCCCACCTCTTCTTCCTTCTCCCCTCCTTACATATATTTGTATTTGTCGTGCTGTCAGTGCCGTGTTGCTTTCCATTCGTGTTGATTCACCTGGGCCACCGGATGACCAAGCAGCTGTCAAGAGTCAGATATGGTTGTGCAAAGAGCCGAGTGTAGATAACAAACAGCAAGCCTGCTCTCGTTGCTCCCTGCCTCAGTCTGTAGCTGGTTATATTTAGGAGCTAAGGGCCCATGCTATTCCTGGGTCTGAGTGTGGTGAGTGGACTCGGGTGACTGATTTGGGATCGGCGTGTAAAAAAAACATTAATCAGCCCTCTCCTTGAACACGGGGACGTCTGCTGTGCGCGTTCAGGGACACGTTGCAGTTGCAATAGTTACTATGTTTGTGTTGGATGAGCAACATTTCAGCTCAAGCTGGACCTGCCCGAGGGCGGACTTAAATGTGTTAAGTTTTGGCGTGTCAGCGCCGACAGCGCTTGGCACGTCGTCGCATTTGGCCCTGTCTTTTTTGTGTTTTACAATATCTTCTTTTACGGCATATGCTGACTGTCGTAACTGAAGGGTATATACCAGGGTTTTGACTGTGTCGAACTCCTGCCACCGAGTCAACCTCATCCACCTTCATCTGCGCCCCCTCGCCAGATATATGAATCCATGTTTACGTTTGATATGTTTCGACAACCATACGAGGCATCAGCGAGACAGTAGCCGGTGGTATGACTGTATTAATTAAAGAGGGTGGCCGCCTGTCTAGCTGCTTAGCCAGCTAACAATAGCACCGAGTCCCTTCTTGGCCTAGTCAGACGCCAAGCCCTTCCCCTTTAGCTGGCTAGCTTAGCCGCAGATGCCAAGATGACTTTCAGTTACTCTGTAGAAGTACACGGTCAACTTTTAGACAATGTGCAACGTGGCGGATTCGGTTCCAACATTCAAATACCCAAACATAAAACATGTACCAATTTAAACTAAAAACGAACACGTTTGTTATGGAACGTCACGTGTTCTCTCCACGTGTTCCCCGAGAGAAAAGCATGGGCGAACCAACGCCGCTATCAAAAGTCACGTCTGTACGACCTATGATCTGATGTCGTGTGATTGTACGCAGTCTGACACGGAACTTATTTAACTTATAATCTGGTTGTCATGCGATGTGTCAATTGTTAGCACAGACTAATACCTGCCCAGCTAATGTTAGCTTGAAGCTAGCTGGCTAGCCAGTGTGAGATTCATCATGGCTTCCGCATGAGCATACACTCCTACTGACGCTTGTGAACGTTAGCTTCTAGCTGATCTCAGCTGCATGGCTTTTAGAGTGTTATTATAAACAAATATTGGGACCGATGGCAAAGTCAAAACCCTGTTAATTGATATTGTGGATGCTGCAAAGGGAGGAGACTCCTTTCTACCATCTCGAGATTCCTCCTTTCTGTGTGTGTGTGTGTGTGTGTATAGGTATGGCTTATAAGTAAGCATTTCTTTGTATGGAACACACCTGCTGTATCTACTACATGTGGCAAATAAACTTGACTTGCCAAGGCAGCGTGGTTCAACCATGTGTTTTGCCTTGATGTTGCTATACACGTTGAGGCGCAGGTATTTGTGCCCTACACCGGCATGTCACCGTGGTATTGACCCAGGACACAGGATATTTGTTTTTTTTGTTTGTCAGGTGGTTCGTTTGGTCTGCCAAAGCCTTTGTAAACAATGCAGTTTATGCCCCCTCTCCTGTACAGTCTGTACTCAGATGTCTGGACCACTGCAAGGATATACAGATATACAATATTGTCACATCAGTATGTTACTTGGCTGATAGCTGTAGGTTGTGATAACCAGCCAGTGTTAATTGGCACTGTTGTCCAGTTTCACCACAGGGATCATTAGTGTCATCTCATCTTACTGCCCTGAGCTGGAAGGAGGGTATGTGAATGGGACATGCTGAATAGCCTAGGCTTAAAGGAAAACATCCACCTTATAGCACTTTAACACTGAAAAACAGCTATTGGTGATGTACCTTGCGTTTTTGGGTCCATTTTGTTGATTGGGTGTGTGTTTTTCTCATTCACATCAATATTTCCATTGCAGCTATAATGGAGTTTGGAGTTTAATGACAATTTTTCAGCCCCTCAGAATTTAAGAGCAAAGACTTCTAGACTGACGTTCAACAGTCATACAGGGAGAAATCCACTGTGGAAGAGGCGGTGATGCACATTTGTCCACTGACAGTAGCCTCAACAGACTATAATGCAATGCAACCATAAGACCTGATTCATTTTGACTAAGGGGCGCGGCTCTCTTTTGGAAAAACACTTGCTCTTACTATGCTACCATCCTACACATATTACTCACAGCTGAATGCAACAAGCTCAGGCACAATCTCTGTGATTTCCTCCATTTACCAGAATGACTTTCATCAACCCCCCCCAAACTGAAGTAGAAGTAAATGTGGCAGGCTGAGGGAATGTGGGTACACCAAAAATGTAAAATACAACACCTCATCACAAAATAACATCTGGAATGCATTGCACATCAGATTGATGATATATAGGATGGATTTTTTCTTTTAAGTTTCATCGTATCTTACTGTCGTCAGCTGGAAGGATATACTAATTTAATAACGAGGAACAGTGGTGTATTAAAATGCTGCTTTTTATGTTTGTAGGCAACATTGACCTTGGTCTTCATAATGGCAGTCTTACTATGTTTGTCATGATGACAAAACAAGGCAAGCTGTATAGCCTAGGCTTAAAAGTCTATTTTACTGCCTTGTGACATCTGAATGTTTCATGTTTGTAGCATTGTGTTTATGTTATTATGGTGGGATAGTTATCAGTCTGAATTGTCTGGCATGTCTTGCCTTATGTCATGCAATGCCAACTGCACCCTAAATGACAAAGGCTTTGATTTTGCAGAAATGACCATTATTGAATATATCATAAGAGCACCCGCTGGCCTCCATTATTACATATGAAAGGGTCAGTGACACAATTTCACCCAGCAATGTTGTTGAGCTTATAGTATCAGACCAGGTTGATTTTATCTTAGGGAAATCTGTTTGATCTTGTAATGTAGTTTTCATAGTCTTCTAATGTACAGAAGGAATAAAAAAGTCACTTGCTGTGGGGCAAGACATCTTACCAAAGCTCGATTCCTCAAAGTCTGCCAGGATTGCTTAGCGGTTAGAAAGACTGGCTGTCGAAGAGATTTAACTTGTGACCTTTTGGTTACTGTCCAGAGTGTCTTTCAACAGCCACGCGTCTATCACAAAGCGTCCCTGAGCAAGATACTGAACCTCTACCTGCTCTGTTGGAAGCTGAAAGTCTAAAAAAGTATTACCAGGTCCCACACTAAACTTGATGTCACAGGTTCTGTGAGTACCACAGTGGTAATACTTTGACTTTAATTTGTTAACTTTATTGTAACATAGGAATAAAACAATACAGCAACATGGTTACAGCATTATAACTATCAAAGTCATAAGGCAGCAAATCAATGAATGAAAATCAGTGTCCTGTAAGTGAGTTGTCAGGGCCCTGGGCAGCAGTTGCTCCATCCTGACAGCAGCTCTGAATCTCTGCTTGTTTTAACTGTTAAAGGGTGAAAACTCATGAGTCAATGAAGTGTGGATGTAGATACAAGTTACACGACACCTTTTTCCTTGACTTGCTTACCAGCATGTCTGGAATATTCTACATGTTGGGTCCATGTTGGGTTTGCAGTTATTCTGGGCAACAAGCTAAGTTTTTAGCTCAGTGACCACAGTGACTAGTACATCCCAGGGTCCACCAGACATTTTTAGGGTGGAATTGGATAGCTGAACGGTAATTTATCCACCAAAGTGGCTGGTAGTGTGGTGAAACTTCCCAACCACAGCCAAAACTTAGCATGTGGTAATATCGACTGTAAAAATGACAGTAGACGTGTATCTCATAGTTATACCAGCTCCAGGGTATTTGGCCACATTCTTCAAACCTTCTCCATAAGCTCCAATTGAAACTCTGGCATGTGAGGACAATTAGACCCAGGCTGGTCTTTTAAAAGTACTAGCCACAGGCTTACTCAGGGAAATACATTTTCCAACCCTGATTGTATTCTAGAAATTTGTATGAGATTCACATTTTAGCTGACACACTACTCCATTATTGGGATTCTCCTGTTTCATTTTGCACAAGTGGAGCAGTTTTGTGTTTGTTGCATCCATTTATGTGTCTGTATTTTTCTGCATGTCTGTCTGATACATGTGGTCCAGAGTTTGAATGTGTTTCCCAAGCATTTAGGACCAGTCCCCCCTGAACAACTTAAATTCATGGTTGCGGTTGGCCCCTGATAAAGCTGTTGGTGAACTGGCCATACGTGTTTGTGTTTGTGTTTGTGTTGCCCACCTCTTTCTGATCGGTCAGTACAGAGCAAGAGTGCTAGTGAGTTTTCATAATTATTAGACTGTCTGAGGCCAAGACTCAATTTCTTAATGTTTTGTCCCAGGCTGAAAACAATTGCGCCTCTCGGAGAGCTGTTGGTAGACGTGTTAATTGTCTATATGTAGGCTTAATATTCTTTAGGTTCACAGATGATATGGTGAAATGTCTGTGAGAAATTTCCAACCTGCTGTCTTGTGGCATAGCCCAGAGAAGAACACATCAGCACACCTGCGATTTTCACAACTGTCACAACATCACTTGTAAGAAAATACATTTTCAAAATACATTTTCTGTATCAGTGCTTTATCTTGGGGGTGTCACTAATACAAATCAATTGAGGTTGTTTTTTAAAAAAAACCTTTATGTAATAATCTTAGTTTGTGACCCAAAGGGCTGAAACTCTGTAACACTTGACAAAATTGTGTGACGGATAGACAGAAATAGTTTCAGGTAGTCTGCCTCTGCCTCAACCCTTTGGTTGATTTGGCAGCGGGTGTCCTCTGGCCAGAGTCAGCTAATCCTCAGAGCATTTTTGATGAGTTCTGGGACTACCCAAACTAAATGTGCTTCAAAGGAGAAAATTGAGGTTTGAGTGTTCCAATTGATCGGACACCAGGGTGCAAAAATAATTGTAGTCCTCAGCCAAATGCTGGTAAATTGGTCTCCTCCTCCTAAACATGGGCAGACAAGAGCCACTGCTCTCCCAAAAATCAGATGCAACCGGTAAAGTGGTTGGCACATTTTTAAATCTATCAGCCAATGTGACTGGTGGGCAACAAGTTGTTTTTCTGTCTGGCGCCCATTGCTGTTGGCTGACAGTCAGTCTACATGTGAGAATGCTACATGCTATAGGCAACAACACTTAATGTCCTTTTTCAAAATTTAAACAACAATTGGAGAAACTCGTCATTTCTGCATTAACAACGATGTAACCATTTATTGACAAATAATCCTCCAGAAATGGTGGGTTGCCAGAATGTAGGCTGAAATTGCAAGGCCATCCTGCAAGCTGACTTGTGACTCTTGGTCAAGGAATCAGGTCATGAATGACCGGCAGGTTCGGCACGACACATTAGCATTCCTTTAGCATGCACAGCAAACTTCACAAGCAAGTGCAAATTGAGGCCCCTTTTTGTTTTAACTGAATTTGGATAGAAAGAGAAGGGGAGGGGATGCTGTTGAATGAAAAGTCTCCCAACATGTCAACATAGGAAACCAGACATTATTTTTTAAATGTGACAATATCCACAAAAGGGTACAGATGGTATTCCTCGGCAGCACTGAATTTCAAGGCCCCTGAACTGATGTTTTGAAGCAGCCGGGCATGTCTGAAGCATTCAGTTGTACAGCTTGGCTTCACAGCATTGGGGGTTTTTAGCACAGACACCTGTCTGTCTCCCCAATTCCCACATTCATCTTCACCCCATGAAACCTTTTCTCTTTTGTTGTTGCTGTGAATAAGCAGACTCCCACCTCTGGTGATCAGATGCGTCAGCTGTTTGTAGCCCAGTTTTACGAGGTGTCAGGACCCAGCAGAGGTCACAAACCTGGAGGGAGTGCTGATCCGTGAAGGGGCTAAAGTGGGTTCACTGTTGCAAGACAGACTGTCACCAGAGCTTCTTCTGAATGGGTGCTACTGTGGCTACATTCATGTCCATGTGCCACTCCCTCTTATCTCTGATTGGATTGAAATGATCAAGGCAACATGAAAGCTGTTTACATTTTTTGAAAGAGCCCCTCTTTCCTTTCCTTTGTCAGTTGTTTTATAAACGCTTCTTCATAGTTTGAATAGATCATGCCATCTTTTTATGTGAGACTATTTGGTCATGTCGAGCTATTTTATATATTTATTTTTGTCCATGCCACAGAGACGACTCTTGGTGGTTTGACCTCTAACTTTCTTACTTATCAGGAGTCTGTCCGAAGCCAAGAGAACTACAAAACACCCGGTGGAAATGCTACTTCAGCTTTGCAGCTTCATAGTCACTCTACCCCTCTCCACCCACCCCCATCTCACACACCCACCACACACATGCACTCAGCTGTTGGATGAGTCTGTGTCCTATAAGGTCTTCCAGTTTGAGCTGCTTTATCTGTCTCAGGGTTGTGTCTGGACTCTGTGATAGTGGCACATCCCTGTAAAGGTTTGGCTCATCAGAGAGCAGTGTTGGCAAATGTTCAGCGTGGACTGTTTGTATCAGAGTGTGCGTAACTGTTAGGCTACTGTACAAAATTTTTGAGTAAGCTCTTGGCGACAAAGGCCTCGGTAATGCAGTAAAGTGAAATGTTTTTAGAAAACGATTTTGAGGAAATGGGATTGTCACTCATACAGTGTAACCCTACAGAGCAATGCAAGCCATAAGTGACAGAACAAACACATCACAAATTTTAAAATATGGGGAGTGTGAGACACTGAGCGGTCTGGAGTCAGTCTGGAGAAGCAGAGGGGGAGTGATAGTCTAGCGTGGGCAGCTCAAATTTCCTTTAAGCAGGAAAGAAAAGGAAAAATGGCTGGTATGGTGGGAATTGAAGTAGGTAGTAAGTTGTACACTGCAAATGGCTGTTGAGCTTGGCCATGAAGACTTACACTCTGACATAATGGGTGAAATGTCTGCAAGTAAATTCAGAATAGGCATGCACAAAATGTAAAAGGCATGTCAAACATGAATCTTATAAAGCCATGCAGGACAGGAAAGTAATGTTTGTATTATAACACTGTATTTACAGTGAACTGTTCTGGATAAATGGGAAATGTTTATACATGCCAAAATCGGGTAGTGTGTGTGATTACCCCCGTCTTCATGTGTGTGACACCCCGTCTTTGCCCCGTCGCCTAGTTTGCACAGCTTCCAGGCAGCACGGCAAGCATTTACTCAAGACTAGTTGTTCAGGCTAAATTAACACTGCAGCTGAAAGTGTCCCAAGTTTTTCCCCCTCACAGTGGACACAGATCCGATGTTTACTAATCTGTGTGAAGGCTGCATGGATTCGTATTGATTCAATTCTGATTTTGACTGCATGGATATTTGGCACAAAATCTGATCCCAAGGTATGTGACTGACGTGTATTTGAACATTGCCGTGACAATAAGTAAATCTTACATCATGTCATAATTGTTGAGCCGGTGGCAGCTTGGCTGAGCCAGCGTTGGCATGGAGTACTGAGACACAACAATGGAAAGAAAGTAAAATAGTCAACTTGATTGGCATTGGGCAGCAGCCTCAATTCAATCAAAACTTCAAGGCTCATCCCGTAGCCGGAACGTTTTTTGAAACAAGGAAAAAATTGTTTTGGTAAGTTGACGGGCCCTTGGTAGGTGAGCCAGATGTTACTGTTGGACACTACACCCTAGAAATGGATACGAACAGTCATGCAAAAAAAAAACCAGATATGAGCAGCAATTTTGAATTGAGCATGCAGACCCTTCGCCGGCCAAGACTTGAACAAGCTTGTAGTCTGACGGAGGCTTAATGTGTATACGTGTTTGTATTTGTGTGGGTGTTGCTGTGGCTCAGCCTAGGCAGAGAGAGACACCTCCCTCTGTCCTCCGCCGCCTGGCCCTCTGCTGTCTGAGCATTTTACTCTGCAGGAGGTGATGTCACCAAACTGGTCATGTGACACCAGTGAGAGTCTTCGGTGTGTGTGGTGGTGGTGGGGTGGGGGAAGGCAGTCTGCCGGCGTTCGCTCTGACTGTCGTTTCCTCCATATTTGGTTCTAGCAGACAGGCCTCCCTCCTCTCACATCACGCTGCTCTGCTGCTCTGTGGATATAATCTGTCAGCCTGGAAGACCTAGTACAGATTACGATTCATGTTTCAAAATGATCACTTTACGTTTCTTGATATTTCACCATTGATTTTTCCAGGGTGAGAAATGTCTGATCGTTTTAAGATTATTGATTATCACTCATCCACATCCAGTTCCTATGCTGTTTCATTCCCAATAATGAATGCCTACAAAGACAAATGGGATATCTTAGCTGTGTTAAATGGCTTTTTGGCAACTATGTGCACTTAATAAGTGCTTGTCATGTGCTTTAAAACAAGCCCTGACAGTTCAGATTGTTTTTTTTCGTCTCTTGGTCTGAAAGAAATTCAATAATGTATCTCTTCTTCATTCTTAAATTCCAGCTACTGTTTGTTTTGCCATTTTGTCAAGGCTAAAAGGGCACAGGTTTGGGCACAGGTTTGCCACTATTGTGCATGTGCATATGTCTGTGTTTGTATGTAAAATCAGATTTGGCTTTGACAGATGCATAAAAACGTCAGGGTTCTGCAGTGCTACTATTTTTAGTAGCATATGCTGCTAAAAATAAATTTCATTCAACCTAGAAAATTTAAATTTAAAAAGCAGCACTTTCTCAGTTGAAACGTGAAGTCAGATGTGCTGTAAAGGCATGTTCAGTTATTTTAACAGGACTCCTAGATTTCTTTCCTCTGCTTCTGTTTTTTTTTTTTAAATTTATTTAGCCCTGTGTTGTTGAGGGGTTTCTTTCTGTTGGGCCCTGGCTCTTTAAGACGTTTTCTTGAATATTGGCTTATGAAAAGTGAAAGATTGGCAGAAGCTGTTTTTGCTATTGGCCACTTTTTTATCAGCAGCCAACTAGATCTTTAGAATATAATATGACTGCCAGACCTTCCAAAGTTAACTGTGAGAGTAGACTAACTTACTAGCCATAGCCAGAAGAGCACCAGCTTTTGACTGGTGATTGGACTGGTTTCCCATTCAACCAGCGTGTTTATTTAAGATTTCAATAAACCTTGCGCCCATGTGGTGCAAAGTTTATTTATAGGCTTAAACAGCGATTCCCTGTGGGGGTTTTGAGCAGGTTTTGTCAGAGATACATGTTGTAACATCCTTGGGAATTTAGCTTTGGACTCCACCTGAGGTGTGTGTGTGTAGTGCGAGTGTGTTTGTGAGAGAGGGAGAGAGACTGAGTGAGTGCTTGTTGGGGTGGGAGATGGAGCAATTACAGTAAGTGGAAAGGGAGAGAGGGGCAGGCTGAGGGAGAGCCAGTTAAGATTATTATGTTCCTGTATGTTGGCGTAATGCACAATTACCTGTGGCTGTCTGTGTGTTTTAATCTAAACTGAAATGCATTCATAAGGTGTTTTTGAATGCATTCTTTGGAGAATTGTTTTGTTGTACCTATTAAGCTTCATGAATTGAATTGCGAGAGAGATTGACAGATGCAGAGAGAGACTGGGAGAGATAATTGTTGATGTGGAGTTGTGGGAAAAGGTGGGGGGTTGGTGGTGGCGGCTAATGCTAATGGTAGCCTCTGGCAGTGTGTGTGCACAGCAAGCTGCAACAACTGGCTCTAACTGCTATGAGGAAAGAGCAGATAAGAGAAGTAGACAGGAGTAGGGAATGAACAAGCCGAGGAGACGGGAGGAAGAGAAGTGAGAATGAGTTGAGGATAAGGTAGGAGTGACCAAGGGTGAAACAAAGTGGTTTGAGAGTGAGGGAGGAATCACTACAGTCTTAATGTATATTGGTAAAGGGGGTAGTCAAGTGTCTCCCACAGATTGGCAGCAGTGTGGGGAGCTGATGGGTGGTCTATGAGACATGCTGTCTATTCATAACTACTATATTGCTCTATTCAAATACTGTTTAACAGTTTTTTTTTTTTCTGTGTGGAGATATTTAAGTAGGTTATATTTTAGCTGCATTTTGTTTAGTCTCACACTATTATAAGCAACTTAATACTGCAACATTAGCTGACTATTATACTTATTCCTATCTGATTATGGCTTAGCAAATACAACGTACAGTTGACAAATGGCCTCCTCAGCACATCACGTAGGCTGCATTTCTAACTGTACTTGTCAGCACTGCCAGCACGATTCAACAGCACCGACTGCACCGCATCATAGGTGCAGTGAATTATGGTCATTGTAGTTCACGAACACGTTTCCAGTGTTTGACAGCATCAATTCTTTGTCACCCATCTCAGACAGGTGACAACGAGCTGCATTGTTTGTCCATGTTTCACGTAATGTCTCAGACAACACTGATGCATCTCACCACTGTGTTCAGGCATTTTCAAATTCCATTGATTGACCCAAGGGGGCGCTACAATTACAGGTCAAAACAAGGTGACATATGTGTCACTGATTGGCCCAGAGGGGGACTAAATCATTGGTGGCGTAATACATGTTTGCTGTTGCCTTGTTTTGAAAAGTACCCTTCTCCGTTCTCCACACTGGCTCCCTGTAGCAGCTCGCATCCAGTTCAAGACCCTGGTGCTAGCCTATAGGGCAGTGAAAGGAACAGCTCCTTCTTACCTCCAGGCTATGGTCAAGCCTTACACCCCCGCCCGACCACTCCGCTCTGCTGCCTCGAGGCGACTGGTTGCCCCGTTGCTCAGAGGCCCCTGCGGCCAATCTACACAGTCACGGCTCTTCTCTGTCCTGGCCCCACAGTGGTGGAATGAACTCCCCACTGATGTCAGGACAGCAGAGTCACTGCCCATCTTTCGCCGCAGTCTGAAAACCCACCTCTTCAAGAAAGACTACCCTGACCCTTCCTCTTAGCACCTGCTTATTTGTTTCACTTGTCTTAGCACTTATTTATTTGCTTCACTTATTTGTCTCATTTGTTCAAATAAAAAGTAGGTAGCTAACTTATTGCACTTTTATCTTAGCACTGGTTCTGCTCTTAGATGCTTATTTAGGAAGGAAATGCACTTACGATTTCTCGTGACTAGTAGTTCTCTTGCCTACCCATGTTGAATGCACTTATTGTAAGTCGCCTTGGATAAAAGCATCTGCTAAATGCCTGTAATGTAATGCCTCAGGCGAACTCTCGATTTCTGACACCCACACACACCCACCTGACCTGTCCTTGAGTTTGAGAGAATATAACACTCTTATCGGTGCTCTCGTGCAGTCGAGCACATAGCGCTTAGATAGCACCCAGCCTTTCACTCATACCTGTCAAGCCAGACTGTTCTCAAGGTGCTTTCACAATAAGAGAAAGTGAATAAAAGGCTGGAAAAGCCATTTGGGGTCTATTTTGTAAAATAGTAGTAGGGGGTGCTGAGGAAGCGTAAAAAAAATGTAACCTTGGATTTTTTACACTGATCTGAATTCGAAGCTGATTGTTGAATTGACGTTTAATTAGGTCAGCAGCTTGGAGTGTGGATCCATACTTAGCACATGAGGACTGCCAGCATTGAAATGATCATATTTTCTAGGAAAAAGCAAACTGCTGCTTGCAACCCCAACGGTATTTCAGCCAACAGGAGGGGCATATTGCAAACAGCATTTGAATGGTGTCTTGCATCCTTTATTTGATGTATTTCCAGTAGAAACTGCATGTCGGGGCCAGAATGCATGGAGGGACTGTTCAAAAGTCCCAAAACGTGTTAGTCAGCAAGTATCTGTCACAAGTGTCAGATTCTTCAAAATGAATAAATTCCACAATTGCTTTGTACATATTTATTTTATTTTTCAATGATTAGCCACAGTAGCTACTGGTTTCCAAAAATCACCAGGCATTATCATTGTTTAACCAGCCAATTTGATGTGAATAAGAGACATGAACTACCAAGTACCTGGGGCAGACAAACTTACCAGCCACAGCTACCATTGACCACAATGTGTCGATATATTCTGTTTAAAAAGCAACAAATCTGATGTTGTAACCTTTAAATGTGTAGTGGTGATGAAATTAGTCCATTATGGCGCTGAATCCCAATGATTGGACTATCTCTAACAATAGCTGTTTCATTGGGGTTTAAAGCCAGTAGGCCCTTTTTGTTTTTTTTCTGATATTGGGTCATAACATCATTTTGTTTCTGCTGCCTACCCCAGCCCTTGTTTTAGCTTCGACATTGAGATATTTTGTCACATACTAATGTTGAAAAACTCTGAAGGTCATTTTGAAACACCTTGGGTTCACAATCAGGATCACAGATATCAGTCTATTTTTGGCAGGGTTTTGGAGAATTGAGATATTTGCAGTTAATATATAATCCATTCTCCAGTCTTGGGCACATAATGTACAGGTTTACAGGTTGGGCCATGAAATGTGGTAACGGGTGGATTTCATAGGAAAAAGTTTAATTATAATTCAGTAGAATATTTGCAGACCTCAACCTCAGAGCTTTAAGTAGTAATGTGAATAGAGTCCTTCTGACACGATGTGATAATTTTGCAGTTTTTAATGTGTTGTGATCTGATCGTATCTAATATTTGATACTGAAATACTAATTTAATTTTTCTCATTTGCAGTAAATTGCTGAAATAATACCCATTAAGGTAGTAGAATGTCAAAATGAATAAAGCTTACAAGTACCAAATTCAACAGTAAAAGAAGGTTAAATTCCTGCATCACCATCATTACAAGCAACTAATAGTAAAAGGGGAAGGGTCAGAGTCCTGGTGTGGCAGCATTCCTGTGAGAGAAGGAAAAAAAGAAAAATAAATAAAAATGTATTAAATTAAAAGAAAGTAGGAGAAGGTGTTTATTTTCATTCACCAGATGGAACAAACTCCTTCTCTCAATCTCTGTTTTGAGCGCTTGTCGTCATGATTGTCATACTCAATAAAACCTAAGTCAAAACGTCATCAGTCGTCCCATTTCCTCCGATTCAGAAAGACAAAGGACTAATTCAGAACTGTGATGCCAACAATTGGAAAGGTTGGGGTCATTCACGATGGTCAGGCCAGAAAGTATGTTTGTATGCTCGTGAAAGCTACACACTCTTGAAACATGCTACGTCATGGACTGTAAGCAGCCGTGTGACATTTTTCTAAGTAACCAGCTTTCAGATTAGTGTTGTTCATACTTAGAGTTCATATTAAGCAAGTAAAAGTGGATAAATACACCAGGAATTCATGCAGATTCCTCGACTTAATTCTGCACAAAGTTGCTGCCCAAGCCAAGGTTTTTTTAGGTCACGTTGCTGAGAGGACATCCGAGAAAACGGATGACGTGGGATTTCCATCTGGTTCTACTAAGTGTGCATTGCATGGCTGGACTAAATCTTAACACCTTGAGTGTGAAAAGAAGTTGAGCAAATGCTTCGTCAACATGTTGCCTGTAATGCGATATGACAAGTTGGTAGAAGAAAATTAAATGCTACAGGAGTTATTGGATATTTTGGAATGAATTTGCGGGGTTATTTTGTGGTATTGAGAGATGAAAACTGTAATGATCACACGGGGAAATTGGGTAATTTTCATCTCTTTCAATACAACTATTTAATGTAAAAACATCATTGCTGTGTCTGTTGCCCTTTTATCTAAAAATATCTTTATATACCATCTGCATACTGATGTGTTTTTAGTCTTTCCCCTCGTTCATGGGATAGTGGTGAAATTCGTAAACATACAGCCATGCGTTAACAGTAGCTGGTAAATTTCTCTGATCTAACAGCCACGCTGGCAGGTGACCAGTTGTTTTGTGGTTTGGCTTCTGCTCCAAGAATGAATTTGGCTGGTGAAACAGTGGAACTGGCAGATGAACCAGCCACTGAAATGAGGGAAAAGCCTGAATACTGGAGGTAACGGCAGATTTCCATGTTCCATGCTGGAAACTTAAAATGTTCTACCAAAGTTAAATATCGCCTCCAGCGTGATCCCATGTTGAATTTGACTGAGAAAGTCTTGAATTTGGGTAAGAATGGCAACTTTGGTTTTCACTTCCAGGAATCTTGTCATTTCCCTCTGCTTTTTAGTGTTTTTTTTTTTTTTTTTTTTTGGCTGAATGGCAGGTTCACGTGATGAAATCAGCCATGATTAGGATAAGCAGCAGACTGTTGAAGCAATGCTATGCCTGCTGAGTATGAGATGTTGAGTTACCGTTACTGCTCCAGTCAGTAGAAGTAGAAAAGTTAAGCAGCCAAAAGACATTTCAGTGACTCATGAGTTCCCAATGGCCTCCATATAAAGATGTTGTATCGACGGCTTAAAAAGTAAGCATGTCAGTGTGTTACTTGGTAAGCTGTCGATATATTTTTGCACCAATGGACCAAGACGAGTGCTTCTACAAGAGTGAGGGAGACAAGATGTGCTTAACTGTTTTTGTGGTCTAGAGTCTCGGTGGCTAACGACAACATAGTTCTTTCTGGGCTGAAAGACAAAATCCACTTCACTCCAACAAAATGAACACTTCATTCAGTCACTGTTAACACAAGCAACTCTTTGCCTTAGCTGGAAAGACCCAAGCATCTGGTGCTTTCATCAAGTAACACTTTCTGGTGCCACTTCATTTAAAGTGAATGGAAGCTGACTTTGTTGGCTTTCCTTGAGGTTTTACACCCAAATGAAATTTCATTCATAGTAGTGCTAATTCTGTTCTGCTCTATTCTGTTGTTTCTAGCTTTGGGAGATTGTTGTTGATGGTCAAAAATCCAAGACCAGTATATTACGCTGCACCAAATATAGTTTGATATCACAAGATTTGTTGAACCTATTTATAGATTTGCTTATAGACTTAAAGGTTGAATGAATGAATGAGTGGACAGAGACAGCTCTTTTCAATCAGTCAGACATTTCACTTCTCTATACCGATACACTATCAAAATTTGTCACGGATTATGAAACTTAAAATAATCTTCTACGAATCATGTCAGTTTTTTATTGAGCAACTTCATCAAAGGAAGTAAAAGATCGACTATTGGGAAAGTTTGATCTTAGTTGTTGGATTGTGAGACAACTGCCTTAATTCCAGTCTCATATTCAGTGAGGATTAAAAGGTAGGATTTTCTTGGTTAAAATTCACAATCCATGACATGGATGGTTGTTGATTTTTATACTTTTACAATGTCTGCCAAGCCGCAAATGCGCCGCGGGGTGGTACAACATTTGCACTTGTTTTAAATGATCATCTAAGTTCCACATAGGAACAATCAGTTTGGTTCCAAACTTACTCAGGCTTGTGATGGCTCAGTTGGCACATACCACATTCTCACATCATGGGTTCGAGTTGCATGACCATTGTTGCCTGTCATCTCCTCGCGCTCTCTCATCCGTCCTCTTACTTTCTCCTGTATTAAATAGAGAGGAAATGTCCTGTGTTGGCAGCTCCAAATGGCATTAACTGTTTGAAAAAATGGAACTTTATTACTCGTACGACATGGCGTCAGCAAACAGCACACTTATGTTTAACAACCTGGCTGGTCTATGATGCTTTATACCAAAGGATACCTCGTTCGCTGCTGTTTAGGAGTTTGTTTTTCACTCTTCAGTTTCGATTAGTTCCTCTGCATGGACATTTCCCTCCAGGGTCCATACCTGGCACCAGAATTTCATTTTTGGGCAAATAGGGCAAATTCACAGCATCTCAATTAGGAGAGATGGGACGCTTCTCT
This sequence comes from Monocentris japonica, assembly GCA_900323365.1. NCBI lineage: Eukaryota > Metazoa > Chordata > Actinopteri > Trachichthyiformes > Monocentridae > Monocentris > Monocentris japonica. Next base: position 18,852 of record OOFE01046852.1, read on the forward strand.
CTATTGCAGCCACACTTTGTGATTTAGGCTGAAAGGCAACTTTATTTTTATATAAAAAATACCCATTGCTTTAATTATATTTTCCTCTCAATTTTCAAATATATGATTTAAAATCAGCAAAGGCATGCTTACTAGAACCACAAATCTGTAAAGTAATGCATTGCAAGTATTCATTCTTACTCCAGTACTTTGTGTAAAACACAATGCTGCTTTTTGCCTTACTGTACAAACGTGACCCTTTTCCCTGCTTAAAGGCTTGTGATACTGTAAGCCCATCATGTAGCTGCTGTACACTAACATTATGCACTGCCACTAATCTCCTTCATTCGCCCTTGCTTTCATTGGATTTCTCTGCAGGTCCAGAAAGTGTGGGAAATTTACTCAATTTCCAGGCCTTAAAAAGTTGAAGAATCACATCATGGTGTGGAAGCACTGCAATCCAGTCCCAATACACTCACCTTTGACATTGTATGTAGTTGCAGACCAACTGTCATTTCACATATTGTGATATTTGTTGTTGTAAAGTGTAATCCTCAGATAATCTTCAGACACGATGGTCTAGTTCAGTCAAATTTCCTCTATCTGAATCGATTACATTGGACACCAAACAAAATCTTCAAATCCAGTTAAGAAATTCTCTGGATAAATTATGAATTATTGAAACGGAAAATGTGCATGAATCTACTGTACATTCAGTGCAGTCCTCTAAGAAACAAAGCCCATTCATTAGAACGTCCCGAACTAAACAGATCATGCTTACAAAGCGATCAACAAAGTGACATTGCAGAATGCAGATTATGACTTGGTTTTTTTCATGTATTTAATTTTTTCCCAGGAAAACATTTCCCCATTCTCAGGAATGTGAAGAATTGTAACACCACATAAGGTGATGAAGAAACTCTGTGACTGTATTAGCATTACACGGTCATGTCCTGCTCCAGATTATGTGTGTGTGTGTGTGTGAGTGTGTGAGCGAGAATACGCAACAAATTAACTGGCCAAATACACAGGGACTTGTTTTGTTGTTGCAGAAAGATTGTTGACAGCTTGCAGAGTTTCACAGTACATGCTGATACACATGGTACAAGAACAGCAGGACCTCATACAGATCAAAGGGACTATGCAATCCATTCACTCATTCTCCGAACACAATTATTCCCATTGAGGTTCCTATGCAATTCATGGGAGAGTAGATTATACACACTGTATCACTGTACAGATACATTTTTCATTTAGTAGAAGTTGGCACATGCATACAGTGTCCAACATTAATTTTTTCCCCATTTTGTTAACGTATCCTCATGTATGACTAGATGAATGGTTGTGTACAGTCTTTTAGACCGATATATCTGGGTGTTTTTTGTTAAATACCAGATATCAGCCAGATATCTCAATGATGGAGGTTCCTCGCTACATTAAAACAGTCTATGAAACAAAATGAAATTTTAGTTTCTTTATACATTCATTTGCACATCATTTGATTTTATTGCTCAATAATGTTTTTGCAAATTAATTCTTCATTGAAAGAATTATTTGAAGAGTCTCCCCTACCACTGAATGTGTGGGGTAGGTCTAACTGTTTGCCCTAGACTAGTTTTGGTCAAACCCTAGTCTAGCGCCCTACCGCTCATGGTGTTGTACATGGATGGAGTCTGCCAAGCTTTCTCTCCCCTGTCTTACTCCCTGTGTATGTCTGGCTTCGTCCCTGATCAGCCATAAGGAGATTACTCAGATTTGCTCTTGGTGAAGCCTTAGCTCTCCCTTCCTGTGTCGCTGCGTCCCAAGACGGCGAGGGGCAGGATTTCCCGACTTTCAGACACAAGCTAGCTCTACATGCTGGTGTTATAAATATTCAAGTCAAGTCAATTATCACAATAAAAATCATACTATACATAAATAAATGCATTGAACAGACAGGAAAAATATGAAGACAAGAAGATGAAACTTACTGTGGGGAAATTGGGTCCTTGCAGCAGCAAAAGACAAGACAAATAGAATATAAACACACAAATGGGATGTAAAATAAGCTGTAAAATAGAATGTAGATCATTGTGTTCTATAAATATATGCTTGTCAGTTTAAACTCATTTGTTGGCCAGAAATATGGATTACTAGCATGCATGGATTAATTGACAGTTGTTAAATAACAGCTAGTCAAAACTGCTTGCATCGACTGTGTGTGTGTATATAACATAAATCACTATGTATACAGTATGAAATAGTGAAACAATTATGAAAATACCATTAATATATGAAGAATATCATTGAAAGACAGCACTGTACATGGTGTGCAAATGTGCATTGTATTCACATTAACCAGATCCATAATCAATTCATACAATTGCGAGAGACATGGGCACATTCAGTCGTGCACTTCTGAGCTACAAACAGAACTACAAGTGTTCCCAAAGGTCATGCTTCCAGTTTGATCTCAAACTTACATGTTCTCTTTGGTCTTCAGCCTTTTTACAGCCACCAGACTGATTACTTTCTCTCAACGGACCTGCTGGTTGGCTGCGTTGACGTGTCTGTTCGACTGTTCACCCTGGAGATTTTCTTGCTCTGTTTCTCAGTTTGTCTCTTTGCCAGCGACGACGCTAGTGTTGGCCGGCGTGCTCATTGGCCCAGTAAACCGGTCGTTACAGTCTGTTTCCTGGTGTTGAATCAATGTGCGGCAAATCTGATTTTGTATTCTAGCGATTTACAAGTTTGTTTGATACGGTCTGTCGAACTGGTGTTTGTTGTTGTACCCGGCTGTAAGTATGACCGGGCAGAAGAATGATATTGGTTCCTTTTTTGCTGCTGACTATCGTTTAGGCCAAGCTGTAGTTTGTTTTATTTGCAAATTATGCCACAGTAGAATATGAAGTAAAGGGGACCTGGGGAAAGAAAATGTTCTGGATGAGAGCCGAGGAAACCCAAATGGGTTACTGAGAGCCTACCCCCCCCC